>JANTPZ010001102.1:0-47949 GCA_025593235.1 Vachellia pachyceras | reverse complement strand
TTTTTCTTTTTACAGTTGTCAAGTTGTATAGCTGTCAAGTTGTCACTGTTGTAACTAGCATTTCTATTTAGTTACTGATGCAGTTAGTCAGTTAGTTATAGTTGTGAATATTAGTTGTAACAGCCGCAACAATACTTCTGATGTAACCAACTCTCAACTAATTCATTAGTCCCTCGTGTATATATATGGGATAGTGTACAGAGTGAATTAATTTTTTAATGAGAAAAATCACGTTCCTTCTGCACTTGCTTCTGTCTCTTTCCAAATACGTGTTACAGCAGGTGACTGCAAATAACCTAACATGGCAATCTTTCATGCCTCAAAATGATAAACCTGCAACAATGTTCCTCAACGAAGATAACCCATTGTCATGGAAATCTTTCATGACGCCCCAGCAAATTCCCCAAGAGGAGGCCATGAACATAACTGGCTATAACTTATCCGGGCAACAACCTCTCTTATTTCAGCAAAGTCGATCAAATTAAAATGGATATACTTTATCATCTGGTGGGCAGTCATTTGTGTCTCAGCAAAGTCCTGAAGATGTGGGACCCACTACTGGGTGGCCATCTTTTGTTCCTCAGTCAGATTTGATTGCATGGGAATCTTGGATGCCTCATCGGCAAAAGCCCCAAGATCATGCACTGATGTCACAGGCCGCCGTGGCTGAGTATAATGATAATCTTAATCTCTCACAAGTAGCAAAATGGGCTGAGGAAGGGACCTCTAGTTTGTGCAACAATGACAACACAAATCACCCAGAGGATTTCCAAACAATATGGGCACCAATAGACCTTAACAATATCCCCTTTACAGAACATGCAAGCATTTACACACCACCCACATTGTTTGACAATTCTGCAGGTGACGTGCTGATGCAGCCCGAGCCTAAGCCAGAGCCAGCGGGCCAGCTGAACCCTCTGGACCTATTTCCTAGACAAACACCAAGGCCCCTCTCATCAACCGCATCTCTTGAAATGTCCACGGGCCTCAATGCACTGAACTACTATGTGGGTAATGCTATGTAGGCCAGCCAACTGTAGCAGAAGGAGGAGGAGGAGGAGAGGGTCCTTCTACTGCCCAGCTTCAGTGGGATGATGATGATCACCAGCCCAACTTGGCTCTTCAGCTCTAGAAAGCTAGTTCTGGTTGTTTATATTACTATTGCCATATTAGCAAAACAATAAATATCCTTTTTATCATGACTTCTGTTTTATGCTTCTAATTTCCATATTCCTCCATCCTTCGGTACTCTGTCAGAATGCTTGCTTGAGTGTTTGATAGAACTTCAATTATATGGCATGAGATGATAAATATGTGTTAGCTTAAAGCTTATAGACTTTCCTGCATACTGTCAAATGTACTGGAGAATTTTTTACAACCCATTACGAATTGTTGATGCCCATTCACAAATCGCAGGAAGGAATTCTCTGTACAAGGTTATTCAAGTTGCGTATGACGGAAAAGCAGGTGAGGTCAGAGGTGTGGGTAGTGAGTAATATAGGAAAAGCTAAAAAAGACTGGTTGAGGGCATGTTTGGGCGTGCACACCAGACAGAAAGTGAGATCCACCTCAGCTCTGGAGATAAAATCAGAAGTTGTGTCCCTTTATTCACCACCACCTCCCATTACTGCTCTTGTCCAATGATAAATATTTCAGACACCATTTTTTTAATATATGAAAACACACCGAGTTTTTAAGACTTTATACATATATATAATGTTAATAATAAGGGAAACAAATGTAGGCATACTATAGAACCCTTCACCATGTATATATATGTTTCTGGCTGCTTAGTTGCTATCAGATTCTCATGGACCACATCCCACCAGAGACGAAGGCCAGCCCCACATGTATTTTGTTTGTATTCAATGTATTGGACTTGAGGTGTATGACTTGTCGCCATCCTCTAAGTTTTTTTTCCCTAGTGAATTGTAGATAGATAGAACTGATGAACCAAACATCACACATCATTGCTAGATTCATTAGCAACATGAGCATATCTACAGTGAACTGAGATATAATTATGACATTATGATCCGTTACAAACAAATACAAATGACGCAGAAAGATCAGAGATATGTATATAGCTTTTAAAGTTCAGGAAACCACGGTTTCTTCTTATGTTTCAGGCTGTTTACTGCAGAAGTTAATACTTCAGTTTCAGAGATGATGGCGATAGCAAGTGGACTAAAGGGCAAAAGACATAAAAGCTGACATCAGACAAAGCAGCTAAAAATTTATATAACCGTCTTATATTTGAACTTATACTTCTGATATGTATATATATAATTCAAATATGATATTGGGCTTGTTTGTGAACACGTTTGGAAAACTTACGTTCAACGGTATTTATCCGCAAAACGAGATAATCTCATTCACACATTTACCTTGTAAATGGTAAAAGCACTTATCTACCACGTTGTCAAATGAACCCATGTTGTGTCTGAATCACATTATTCACTCTCAGAATCTAAATGGGTTTACTGTAAACAGCTCACCCTCTCATGTGTTGTCAAGCTTTCCATAGGTTCATAGAGGTGCCCTGGAAATAAAGCTCAATGGGTGGTGGTAGCAATATAGCAACAAGGACGACTACTGTGGGAGGCACATGTAGTGTCCTTATAATGGGGTTCCTAACTACTTTTATTGCCACACACACACATATTTTTGTGCGTAAACATATATAAATGTGTGTGTATTCTTTTTCCTTGTCTTTTACCAGAAATGCTCACCATACAGAATGCATAACCTCACAACAAGCTTTAGCGATTGGTCATTAGGGCTTCATCCTTTTTTTTCCCTCAGACGATGTTTGCGTGTTTGCCAGGGCTTTCAGAGACCAGCTCCAGCATACCCACGAATAATCCAGGAGCGTGCATGCATGCATTCATGTGATGAAGATTCAGCATCCTTTGGCGTGGTGGATATATAAATATAATATTCAAATGGACAACAATCTTTTTTTTTCTTTTCAGGAAGAAACCCATTAATATCATGTCATCTTATAAACAAAGTTTGGGTAATATTGCATCCAACGCCTTAGGGTCGATTTGTGAGGATATTTGAAAAACATGTTTATGTAAGTCAAAACAAAATTTCTCATATACTCAATAATCCGTAGATCACACTGTAAAAGTAACTTCCATTGTTAATCAAAATAGATACTTAAAATCAAAATAGGCACTTAAAATACTGTTTGGGTAGCACTCAGTGACATAGAAGTATTTTCTTTTCTTCTTTTTTTTGCAAACAGCAATTTCTAGTATTTGTTTCATTAACACTTGTCATGCGTCTATAATGCTCATGACTTCTGAAAAATACCTAAAAATCAAAATTGCGCCAAATATACTACCAGGTACCAATGCCACTAAAAAGAATACTTTAGAATGTTGAATCACCCACAAATTAGTTTAAAATACTGAATGGTATTGTTCAAGTGAAACCTAACCCTAAAAGTTATATATACTGGTCAGTAACTAAGGGAAAATGAATCTGCGCCAAAATAGTTTCGATCTCACTAAAAGATCCACTTGAAAATATTTCCTTCCACTTTATTGACAAAACGTCATAAGACTCCTAGGGACCACCATGCAATGGATGTGAATGAGCTTGCGTGAGATGCTGAACAGAGAAACACTTCATTGTTCACAAACCGTACTCCATAGGGATCAAGTGTCCATTTTTGTGTAAGAACATTCAAGCCACAATATTTTATCATTAAAAACATTTAGCCAGCAAAATGCAAAAATGATGAAACGAAAGTGACTTGACAAATTAATTAATGACACGTGTCGTGCAGAGTATTTTCTGGCGAAGTTAGACGAAAGTGACAAACACAAAGAGAAGATGGTGGTCCAGCACATAAACAATCACAGTACTGCATTAGAATGACATCAACCATGTTAACAACAGGGAATAAAAAAATTAAAACAGATTCGCAAAAGGTAGACAGAAGTAAGGGGTTGAGCAAAATCTGTGTAGATTGAAGAGAACTTTATGAACCCAATCACACATTAACACGCACGCCCTTTCCTCGAAACATGTATATACTATAGCAGCGATAATAGAAATTTAATAAACCAAATAGTTGTTTAATATTATATAAATCGAATATAACGACTTGGAAAACAGTAAAGCGATTCAGTTCAAGTGTACTTCCACCTCGAACTTCCAAAGGAACTGGCTTATTTAATCGTTCGGTTACTTTTTTTAGTGGGCGCACATACATGCAAACATATTCAGATATCACTTTAATTTTGTAAGTATTACCTCCAGAAAAAATCATTGAGAAAACCAAAAAATTACGATCTCGTGATATATCACTCGAACAACATGAGATATGATTCAAAACGGGGAATAAAAGTTAAAACCCTCATCACCATTGGACATGATATAAATATCCTCTAGGAAACAACAAAAATTAATATATAAGCCATTAGTAAACAATATTGTGAAGAATTATACTGATCTTGCAGTTAAAATGTGATATTTTACTAGGTTTCAAATAAGAAATCTTAGTTGAGAATTGACATACGCATGTGTTATAGGCGTAGGGTGGGCGACGTTCTAATCAAAAGAAAAATGAAGAAAAGCTAGGGATCGGCCCACGAATGTCAACAAAAGTGGAACGTTATAGCTTTAGCTCCAAGTTCAAACCTTCGGCAGGTAGCGCCCAGATGTGAAGGACAAGGCAGGGTTTTCTGATGCCGAATGCACCGTCAATATTTAATCCAAGGCCCTGCAAGAAACTGCTCAAACTCCGGATATCCATCAATATATATTCAGCAGTTCCAACAACAACAACTTCCACTACCAGCATCAAATAACAACTAGCTCGTCAACTTCTTTCTGCATCACAAGATCCACAAATTAACAATAGAAAACCTCATAACACCTAAATAAAAAGGCATTAAGCTAAGACCCACTTGAAAGGATAATATTTAACATGTCTGACCGGGTTTATGATGAATAATTGGTAGTACATAATACCAAAGTCTTGTATTAGGTAGAGTAAGATGCCCGATGTGGCATTTGAATGGGTTGGATTTACCACCTTAACAGCCGGTTTTTTTCTTTTTGGTATAGAATTTCCAATCCCCTTAGGTATCCATCAGTATGATTGAGGTAATGAACTGGCAAGCACACGAAGGTGACATTGACACGTCAAGAGTAAGTATACCAAGTAAGCAGGAAACAAAATAGCTGGTAGGGAATAGGGATGGAGTGGGAGGTACAAAATTCAGGTGGGAAGGATACGTTAATTCATTGGCAACGTTAGCTTTTACTCATGTTTCGGAATAAAGCGTACGACACACTACGCTAAACCTACACATGGTTTGTATTTCGCTTTTTTGCATCTCACTCGTATGAATCCATACAAACTTACCAGCTCCACCACCACCACACCACATCATTCTCATCTGCGGATGTCATCATGGGAAAATACCGTAATCTAACATAATAAACGCAATAGGATTAAATACCCGGAAAAGCAAGCACAACAAATCGAAGACATCCTTGGTTACGTTTTCATTAGTTATACAACGTCAACAAAATCTGGAAAGTAAAGCATGTTACACAATGCTGACACGATTAAAGAATTTTTTTCTGTTTTTAACAAGTAAAACTACCATACGTTATCATAATGACCAAGATGATGCACAATATTTATAGTCACAAATACAGCAGATTATTCAAGCACCATGATTTACGTATAACTCAAAAAAATACTAATACGTGACTACTGCTAACCCGATAGTGTTACGTGACTACAGCCACCCATATCACTCCTTGGTATAACCCTCGGAGCATGTTTTCAATCTTCCCAGTACAAGCACTAAAAAAATGCACTGAGCATTTCCGCACATATAACTCATTGTCACATTGCTGATACATTATCAATAGACACACGTCCATAAATATAACCGTACTTGCGTCCTTGGAACTATTTCTAGAGTGGTATAATACTCATAATTCCAAGTTTTGTACCTTACAGGATGGAAACCGGCCAGTTGATAAAAGTATAAAGGGAATTATAATAATTACAATAACAAGTAATTATTATATAATAATTCAAAGACACGGAAGATGATCTAAAATCTGATCCGTCCACGGCAAATATCTGCTCAATAAACAATTTAATACCAGCTTGATAATACGTGCAAATAATTAACCGACAAATATGTATAGGTCTTCATAGACCAGTGCATAGCGGTTAAAGAAGGGTAATAGGTATGTCTGGTAAAAGTAGAAGAAATAAAATCGCTGATTAATTTACCTGTACTGTGTATACACAGCCAACAAAACCTGATAATGATACCAATTAAAGCGATCAAGAAAACAAAATTATTACACCGAAAAGATAATTAAGACTTTTGAAAATAATCCATACTGGTAAGAGACAATAATGAGCTTTTTTGAGAACATTTTAACTCCTAACCAAAGTATTCTTCTTCTGTAAAATGAGATAATTTTCTCTACATATTTAACCCAGCCTACGTTAGAGTACTATCCAATATAGGGGTTGAAGAACGAATTTTGCTTAAGGTTTCTATTAGGGATGATATTTTGTTGGTCAACTATTCTGGGTCAACACCATTCCTGAAAAACTTTAAGGTCATAATTGTCAAAATAGAGCAATTTAACCCGCTCAGTTATTTCAGGCAAAAAAAAAACCCCCCCGCTCTGTTACTATGACGTTGACTGTAAAAAATTAACATTTCCTATTATTATTTTTAAAGTAAGAGACAATATTACTCTATTTCCAAACTTTCAGCATCATTACCCCTAAAAAAAACTTTCCACAATGACCAAAAAGAAAGAAAAATAAAAGAACACAGATAAAGGGAGCTCCCTTCAGTCCAAGCACAGACAAGAAAAGAGTGAAGTTTACCTCCTGTATCATTCACACATTCACAATAGCATACGAAGTTGCCTGATCTATTGTGTTTGAATGAATGAGTCAGCAGCTAATTCAAACCCTTTACCCTATCCATGAGTGGACTGAAGGAAGCTCTCTTGAACTGTATTAATCACTAAACCTTATTAATACAACGTTATATTATTATCAGACGAAAAATAACAGAATGTTACCGGAACTATAAAATTACCGAACCAGACGGCGCCCAAGTGAGATAATAGCAAAACCCAAGAAATAGTCTTCACAACAAAGTGAATCGTACTAATTATCACATATGGAACCAGGTTTAACAACATACATAAATAAAGACATGGACATAAAATTAAGAATTCTTTATACCATAGAGTCGGAAAGCAATGGCCCCGCTCCTGTAATAGAAACCTAAATCATTACAGGATTAGCAAAGAAATTAAATGAAATACGTCACCAGGTGGGCACTATGATTATAATATGGAGTACATGACAGATACAAGACTCTTGAACTCAGATAGCAGCAAGTTAAGGGAACAGATTTTAATTTACAAAGAATTCAAATTCTACCAATCTTACTGTACTCTAAGACACCGAAGAAAGGAGCACAAAATTTTCAATTATGCAGCAGCTAATTAAACGGCTCAAACAATAGCAGACGAAAATTCTTAAAAAGCCCTAACCCTAAAAGTTAAAAATAAAAGTATAGATGGAGAATATAATTCTCAAAAACGTTTTCCGTCAAGAATAACAAAACAAAAAAGGAAACTTTTGGGGGAGTAATTATGACCGTCGTTTCCCCACGCGGCCATTGATAAAAGCACTACGAACATCTTTCCATCCATTATCAGAGATCAAAGATTTCTGCTTCGAGAAATATATGCAACATGATAGTAGCAAGCCGTTCAAAATCAACTGGCAAGCTTTATAAATGATATAATGCAACTAAAAAAGCATCATCGCCTGTGCAAAGTTCGATGACGCGGACCAAAACTCCGAAGTTTTGTCTCCATCAAAAGTACTAACTCAAACACCGCTTAAAGAACAAAAAAAAATCCAATATCTTAGAGAGTGTAAATTACGGCTGAGAAAATATAACAAATGAATGCGATAAATCAAACTCTGAAACCCATCAACACATTCGCTTTTCAGAAAAACAAAAGCAAAGGTTCAAAGAAAAAGT
This sequence comes from Vachellia pachyceras, assembly GCA_025593235.1. Classification (NCBI taxonomy): domain Eukaryota; kingdom Viridiplantae; phylum Streptophyta; class Magnoliopsida; order Fabales; family Fabaceae; genus Vachellia; species Vachellia pachyceras. The sequence continues at coordinate 39,874 of JANTPZ010001102.1, read as the reverse complement.
GCAAAATCATGTAACAAGAGCAGATAAAGAGAAAGACAGATTGATTGAAAGGGTGAGATTAGCAGCTGAGACAACTATAGAAAGAGAGAGAGTGAAGGAAGGAAGTGTCACTTTCTTCGTGTGAGTCAGGGAAGAGAAAGCGATTGAAGATCTAATTTATACACGCACACATTAGGAAGACCACGATTTTTCCAAAAGAAATCCTCACCAAGGTAAGCAAGAATCGTCTTTTACTTTTCCAGGAAATAACAATTCACGACTCACTAACGATGGAGAGAGCAAAGAGAAGAAACTGCAGTGTTCGTCCTTCTCTTCTCTGCTCAGCTCCCTCACTATTTTCTCTGCACAATAACATCCAACCTAATATGCACAGTATAAGTAATACTGTGAAAGAACGAAGAAGGGAGAAAGGGTAGGGAAAGAGCTGGGGTGCACAGTAAAAGCACGTCTCTCTCTCTCTCGTGCTTTGGGGCAGTCACTTCACTCCACTGTTGAGCCTATTCTCAAATAGAACGCTACGAAGCGTGTCTGACCATTTTAATAGTCTCTACACTCTAGTCTATGCTATAATCTCCATGGCCAGTTTTTGTACATAGAAAGTGCTGTAAGAGTGGTGCGTATATATAGGGTTTGAGGGCACTCATGAGTCTGGGGGAGAATATTATGAACCAGTTTCTTACTATTATATGGGTTTTTTTTTTGTGAAAATTATATGGGTTTCGTATTGCAGCCACCAATATGAATTATCAAATCATGGACAGAGCGCCTGGCCTGGCCAACTATTCCAAATTTCACATTTTCTTCGCATCTGGACTTTGAACATCGGATGGGAGAAATTTCTATAAGGCTGAAAAAAGAACCATTATGGTTTGTTTTGAAATTCTGTTGGGAGTAAGGAGTTTATAAATTTTAAAGTATTTTATGAATTTTAAAATGATTTTACGGATTTTAAGATGGTTTTTATGGATTTCAAAATTGTTTTTATAGATTGCAAGATAGTTTTATCTCGACTTACATGTACGGTTGGGAAAATTGTGTTCCCAAACAAACACTAAAAAGTTGATATAACAAATAAACTCCTACCCATAAGTAACTCCCTCATCATAATAATGGGTCCGTTTGGGAAAGCGGTGGAGAAGTACTTTTACCATTTACGAGGTAAATGTGTGAAGGAGATTACCTCGTTTTACGAAAAAATATTGTTGAACGTGCTTTTGAGATGTTCTGAATCTTTGTCAAACACCCCTAATAAATGTTTGGATCAGTGAGATATTTTAAATGATTTTTTTAAAATTTTAAATAGTATATAATAAAAGTTTTATCTTGAATTATATAAAAATATTTTTAAATGCTTTTGAGAATTTTTTAAACAAGTATTTAATGTTGAAAAATTATGTTGACCACAATTAAGATAAAATTCTTTTTACATAGTTATATTATAAATATTAAATCACGTTTGAAATGAAATTTAAGCCTTTAATACACACGGACACATTGTTTAGCTTTATAATAAGCTTGATCTGCTGCTAAGTAATAACTGGAAGATTAACTTTCTTAAAAATTTTATTGACCCAGGTCCTAAAATCTTGCGAGTGGCATTTGATATGAAAACATACCAATAAAACCAAGTGTTTTTTTATAGCTGTCTTATTTTTTACCTTTGTAGGAGCAAAGATATTTTCTATTCTGGATTACAGAACTGTGTGTTTTTCAAAGTGAATTAGTGATGTTTTTATTGATATTTTTATTTTCTGTTTTCAATGTAGGGAATACTAATTTACCACTAGGACCGTAAGATATCCGTGCAAACTGATCAAATAAAATAATGGATGTATGCAAAAATGGGAAGGGTGAAGAATGGGTGTGCTATTTTTTTGGGGCGTGAGTGGAAGGTTTAAGCCATAGTGTTATAAAAACACGTCTAGATAACTTTAATAAAAATTTATATACTTATCTCGTCAATTATAAATTATGTAAATAAAATATCTTTCACTGTTAATTTAAACAGTCTGATTATCTTTTGTGTACATGTCTTGTTCGAGTAATCATATTTGGATTAGTGTTAAATGCTATTTTTATAAATTACGGGGTAATTATGTGAGAAAAATTTTATCTCAACTTATATAAACATATTTTTTCAACACTCAGGCAAACAAGCCTATGAATTAAAAATGTCTAGGAATTTATCAATGAACTTCAATTATGTGAAGACAACAACTGAATAAATATACTACAAATATATTGGATTCATTTGGGAACACGGTGAAGAAGTATTTTTACGTAAGTTGAGACAGATATGTGAAGGAGATTATCTCGTTTTGCAGAAAAATACTACTGAATGTGCTTTTGAGGGTTCTCAATGGGTTGCCAAACTGCACCATTGTTTAGGGAAAATTAGTCTTTTGATTCATATGGTTTTGATTCAATTGTGACTCAATATCTGAACTTTGACGCATTATAACTCAACTCTTATAGTTTCAACTCAGTTATAACTTAGTCCTTGAATTTTGACACACTGCAACACAATCTCTATAATTATAACCATTTAATAATTCAATCAATATATTTTAAAAAATAAATCATGCACATGACTGAATTATAAAATAATTAAAATTATATAAACTAAGTTGTAGTGAGTTAAAATTTAAGGGTTGAATTACAACTAATTCAAAACTATATGAATTGAAGTACACTAAGTCAAAGTTTAGAGCTTGAGTTATGATTGAATTAAAAGTTGAGATCAAAAAGATTAATTTTTTATCTTGGTCAACTACTAATTTCTCTACAAAAATTCAGTCTCTAACCTTGAAGTGTTACACTCTCCCACGCAGACACACATTTAGACGGCCAATACTGAGGGGCAAGTGTTTGGATTAACTTTTTTGAAATGATTTTTCGCAATCACAACAAGTATACGAGAGGAGTTCAGTAATAGTGCAGCACACGGGTGAATGAATGGATTTTCAGACACAAACAACATTAGTCTTGTTTGGATAGTCTGTTGGAAGAATAAACACAGATTCTGAAATAAATATGTGAGAGGAGTTTTATCTCGGTAAGTGTAGAAATGGCTTTTGAATGTTCAAACGGGCTAGAGAAGAAAGAACAAAACAGCCTTTAGCTCTAATACATCCTTTATTGATAATGCCATGTGCAAAGTTGATGGATAATGATCCAATTAAGAAAGAACGCCCTTACAGTCTTCTAACCACGACAATTGAAGTACTTTTCACCAACCAAGTAACCGAGCAGTGAGTGCACTGGCATGCACACCAACTTTGTTTGATTCGGCCAACCCCTTTTGATTGGTAGAAGAAATTACTATGTACAAACCCAATTGTTCCTTTTTTTTAAGTTGTAAATTTAGCAATAAAATAACTAATCATAAACTATCAATTTTAGAATCAATTAATAAAGGAGTAAATTTATTTTTTATTTTAAACTAATGTCTTTTATGCTTAGCACATAAAGATTTTTACCTCTTTTAATACGTTCCTTTTTCAAAATTTGAATTTGCATTCGCTTGAACCAACGAGGGAGTTTATACCTTAACAATTCGTTAATTCTAATGCATCGAAAAAAAATTCGTTAATTCTACGTACTCAATTCTCATTGAATGCCTGTTTGGCTGATTCTTTCAAGCTGAAATTTGCTTTTTTTTTAAAAAAAAAAAGTCCGTGTTTTTACAACATAAATAAGAAATCACTTTCACAACATAAATAAAGTGTTTGATTGGGAACACGGTAGAGAAGTACTTTTACACAAATCGTAATAAATATATGAAGGAGTTTATCTCATTTTACAAAAAAATACTATTGAACATGTGTTTAACTCTTTCTAACGTTTTGGCAAACAAGCCTAAAATTTTCAAACAAAGTTTTCACTATGCTAATGTTCTACGACCACTAATCGAACACAGATACGCTTAAGGAAGCCAAATCAAAATTAGAAGCAGCGAATCCTTGATCTGCGTGATGTGGCATTAGGTTCCAAATAGCATCAATTAAAAGTTTGACCCAAAAAAAGTATTATCTGCATTCATAATGATTTTTCTTGCTACAAGGAGTCTACTTTTGCAGGCACTAATATATACATCCAAAGCCCAGCCAGATTTTTCATGTTTACCGAATCTTTCCACTTTCATGTCCCATCTTCCATCATAATTATCCTGCTTTTCCTGGCCTCAGGGCATTAGCATCGGTTCCGTTTAATTCAAACTTAAGAACATCAAAATTTCAACTTTCTTTGTACACGTTTGCGTGTATACCATTCTTTTTCTTTTTCTGGTTAAATATGCCTAAGTATGAACACGACACGCTGTGAAACTCTGAAATGCATAGCAGTGTTCAAGATAAACCCGTCTCTGTGAATAACTTAATTGAACCGTGGCTAAAAGATTTCTTCCACAGTTTTGCATCTTCATTAAAGTCAAAGTTAGACAAAAAGTTTGTTTTGGTTATAAATATAACATATTGATTCACTTTATTTTTTAGATGTTTTTCTCTAAATATCCCCACTGATTTCATATAATAAGAGGTTTTTTATCAATGATGGTTTTAATGCATACAATTAAAGATTATATTTAAAAAAATCATTGTATTTATTATAATAATTGATGAATTTTTTAATATCTACAAATTGATTATCTCACTCTTATTTCAAGAACAAAAAGGTAGTAATATTTTAATTGTTAAACAATGTATTGAGGGCAACTCCCCTTGTTATTGTGCTTTTCATCAATAACAACCTATTTTTAAGCTAGGTCTAAGCAAATAGGTGTCAAGCACACTTAAATTTTTGTCCACATATCTCTTGGTTGTAAGTAGACGTTGCTATTACGTTTGAATGTAACAAAACATATAAATATAGGTCAAATTCATAAGTAAAAGAAATTAACGAATGCTTACCAACCTCCTTTAACCACTTTTAAAATTATTTTTATGTAAATTGAAATAAAAAAATTTTAATATTAAAAAACAATCCAAAAACCTATAGGATCTGTAGACAACAGATATTATTCAGGCCTGAGAACGAATGCTAACTTCAACGAGACAACACAGACTTGAGAGAAAAGCTTACAGTCAAAGAAAGCTAAATAGTCATAGAGGAAAAGTAGTAGTCGCTAGCTAGGGTAAACTAAACAGATGATATAACATCTTTTCTTTTATTTTTTACCAAAAATATCACATGAGAGCCTATTATACAGACAGATGATTTGACAGCATAAAATATGCGAAGAAATTAATAAATAAGATGAGACACATTACACAAGCAAGCAGGCCTACGGCTTCCATATACACGTATAATTCTTTTCTCTTAATGAACATATACACGTATAATTTAACTCAGTTATCCAAACTTACGGCTAAAGAGACTTGCCTTTGAAAAAGAGATACGAATGAGGCAACAAACAAGAAGAAAGAGTGAAAGAAGAGTACACACAGATTCATTGGTTGGACAGCTAGCTCCTTTGTCGGACTTAGCTTTACTCTTCACCCTAGATCTCAGATTCAATGGCTGAGATTTGATACGATATCAATTGATTGATCAGACTCCATGTGCATTCTTGTGACCCCAACATTAATTCAACTGTGTTCCCAACCAATGTTTTCTCTCCGTGTTTACTGCGAAAAAGTTGTACTAATCTTTTATACTGTCATTAATTATTATTGGATTACAATAATAATGTTTATGATGTTCACACAGCATGTATGAAAATTTTAGCATGCTTTTGTACAAGATCATGATCTGTCGCTCGTTTTTTGGTTCCTGTATAAAGTCTGCAATAATTTGAGTTTGGTATGATCGAGAATTTTCTGTATAAAATAAAGTGAAACTGAAATGCATGTATGCAGAAAATTATATATTTTCACTGGCGTAGTCTGTCTGAAATTTGTGATGAGCGCAGCAAATGAAGAACAGATTCACCTATACACACTACAAGGCTTCTCGATGTATGACATGCAGGTAGACTTTACACCATAGCACTTTCAAATTAAAAGACGAGTCTTAGGATAGAGAATTTTAACTTATAAACCATATCATATATGTGAGGCTTCCTAACGTGGAATTGATAACAATTTTTAATTGAAAAATCAGCACAAATTGTAGAAAAACGGTTACTCATCAGTAAATAAGTAAATTCTTGTAACAGGTTACAGGATAACTAGTAGTAACGAGTGTGGGTGTCTCTGTGAAAGAGATATTCTACCCTCCCATTTTCTTTCGGCCAGCCTCTATCCTACCAATTTAATATTTTTAAAGCAGGCATATTACATACTGCAGTTAACATCTCGACCAGTTAATGAATGCGCTGTACAGATGATTGAACATCCAATTCAAGCGATGAAAAATAAATATTAAAATAATGGAGCTAATGAATCATGAGGTCGACGATTTAATTATTATGCATAATCTAAAAATATGCTTTACAGAAAGCAAATCAGAGATCATAAAAATGGTCTATAAAACAGGTCTCACATATTAGAGCTCCTTAATTCCAGGATTGGACTACAGAAAGGCTGATGCATGTGATCTGATGACAAGATTCATGTCGTTGGCCATGGGCAACACATGCATCATGTGTGTGGGGGGAATTCCTTTCTGCGCCTAAGACGCAACCCTACACAAACGTTGTCCAAACGACTCAGTTTTTCTCTCCTTTTCACTTTACTTGTCTTTGTGTGTTCTCTTGGTAAAACAGCCTATACAAAGGTTTCTCAGGGTGCCGCGCCATGTTGGGCTGTCTGCTCTGGCCTGCCCACCGCCATCACAAAGATAATTAAAATTATGATTTTCGGGGAATTTACTGATAAAGTAGTGTGGACAAAATCTAATGTCGGAGAGGGTTTGCTAATTAATGCTTTGCTTGCATGCTGGCTTGGTCATACCATGTTGAGCTTTGGTCTGTGACTTTAAAGTTTAAATCCCATGTGGGGGCTTCCAGCGTGCATGCTGGGTTGGAACTTGAAAAAGTTCCGGAGTTGAATGGTCAATCCATCCCTTCTTGAACTCTTGCGGGTTTTAGGATACAATTCATTTAAAAACTTGGATGAAGTATAACATTTATTTCGAGGCTACTATAAAAAAAACCCGTCAAAGGGGTACAACAATCACCGTTATTTTATCCAAGCCATATACAGACCAAGATAAGTGTGAGATTTATAAATTCAAAAGCTTTCAATCTTATGAAGTAACTTTTAAAGTAGTGCTCCGTTAGATTCTACTAAACCAAGTATTAATCATTTAAACTGATTTTATAGGACTTACATGAGCACTGTATTCATTCAGTTCTTTCAAAAGCCGGTATTGTATTAGATTTTAGGGAACTAAGCATATGCTCCATTCGATTTATAATATATAAGTACTTTTTAAAAAAAATTTATAATATAAATCATTTAGAGAGTAATTAATATTTATTAATTTTGCTCGAGATAAATTTAATAAATTAACTCTCATTTCTCGATTCCGGTAGATTAGTAAATTAGTGAGTGAGTTATATTGTGGGCCTGATCTAGAGTATTGAGCTTGTCTTTTTGTAGAAAGAACTTAATCTGATTTTAACCCTGGGAGTTTGATTCAGTGGTAGGGGCTGATCCAAGCTTAACTAAGGTCAGGGGTTCGAACCCTGCCTTGGGCATGCAGCAGCTTCTCAGGGCTAGCTGTCCCTCCCATCGAGGAGCCCGCACAAACCAGCGAGGGAATTAGTCACTGCTACCGGCGGTGGATACCCTGGGTAATACCCTTACCTAAAAAAAAAAAATTAATCTGATTTTTTTATACCTATAACTTAAGTTAACTCGATATGTGAGGAGCCCTATATATCTTCAACTCTTTCACTAAACCAGTTAACGTGGAATTTGTCTTAACATTCTAATACCGCCCCCCCACTTCCATGTAAGACCCTCCGACCTGGCCTCATACATTATTTCCCCAGATTTTAAGCTCATGAGGACCAGGGTGCCTTCTGTTTCTTCGTTAGATTGTGTCGGCCAGAAAGCTACGATGGATCAGAACAAAAGAATGAGAGGGATATATATAATATTATCGGATGTTACGAACATTAGCTCCGTTTGGTAAGCCCGTTGGCACAACGGGTGCACTTACCGAGACACTTTTCCTCTCACATAAACTACCTCGGAATCTGTGTCCGTTATCCTAACGGGCTATCCAAACGGAGGTGTATTGTGTATATGCAGTAATAAATTAAGAATATATGAACAAAGTGTAGTTGGTGTAGTTTATTACGGTCAATAGCTCCGTTTGTTTTGCCCGTTTGCACAACGGGTGTGCTTACCGAGACACTTTTCCTCTCACATAAAGTGCATCGGAATCTGTGTCCATTTTTCTAACGGGCTATCCAAACGGAGCCAATGATGATTTCAGATTTTTGTTGTGTCTGATTTGACTAATGTAGTATCATCCTCTAAAACTTTTCATGACAGAAAACAATTGTAGAATTGTAATTATTTTTCTGTAAAGTTAATTCAATCACTTTAAAAAAGCAATTGTGCTTAACACGATCGTTAAAGTTTGAGAAGACAATTACTCTTTGAAACTCCAAATTTACACACGAGACTTTATTTCTGTTTTGTCCTCTAATAGCGATTAATTGTAATCAAGGTCAGAAATTAAGTAGAAGAAATGCTACATTCAGTCATTAATATAATCCCCGATTAACTTTTTTTGGGGAGATTACATAAAAAAAATTAAATAAATTGATATATTTATAACTTTCTTAAATTAATTTACCTCATTTATAAATTTATGTATATTCTAACTATACACATAAATGTTTCATAAGATTTATAATATAAAGTAGTTTATTTAATTTCATCAACTTTCTCAAAAATCAAATAGCACATATATTAAGATTGGGTGTAGCATTATGTTTGGTCAATCATCCAATTAATTTGCATTCGTTGAAGTTGTAATTTAATTGAATTTCAGAACCTTATTGTGTTTTTACACCAATGTTGAGTCGAAATCTATTGAATTTGGTTGATTTGCGTGTATTCATTGAGTTACTCAATCAAATATTATTAATATAATTCTTATTATTAATGATGGTTTAGCAGAATTTAAAATTTCATTCGTATGAATTTTTGTCATTAAAAAAATATATGTGCTGAGATATAATTGGAGAATTCAGTATAATCTAAGCTGGAGATCAAATGACATGATATTGGGCCTGTTTGGTAACTATGGGCTTATTTTCATAAGCAAGTTTAACAGTGCTTTTCCGTAAAACGAGACAATCTCCTCCACATATTTGCTTTGGCTTATATGAATAAACACTTATAAGTGGCTTATGACAATTTGCCAAACGGGCCCAATGAATCAAATCAAATTCCTCTTTACAGATTATTCTTCCTTCTGCCATGATCGATGTATGGAATAAGATGAACTTCGTTTCAAAGTTGCCATCATATATGAATGAGGAGCTTGTTGATTTTTCTGTGCAAACTTCCACGCATTATGATCTGGTTTCCTAAACAAGGGATTAAGATTCCTGCTGTGATGCACTGCGCTGATGAATTTATGGCGATATCAGGTCTTTGTGTTAGTTGACTAACGACAAATAATTAAATATGTCAACTCATTAAGATTATATATCAAAATGTTTATATTTTTGCTGTCTATGCATTAAGCGCTATTGCTCCATTAACACGACAGGCTCATCACATTGTTTTGAGTAACGTTTTCAAAAGCTAAATGCACGTTCAACAATATTTTTTCATAAAATGAAATAATCTCCTCCATATATTTACCCTGACTTGTGTAAAAGTACTTCTCTACTGTGTTTACAAACGAGCTGTATTGTTTTAGAGTCCACAACATAGACGTGGAAATGAGAGCTCATTAAGCCCGAGTGAAATATCCATGGAAGTCAAGTGGACAGAGATTCATGGCCTCTAGTTATATATGTTCCCATTATTTTTTTGTCTTTTGGTGCGGAATGGTGTTGATACGTCATGCATTAATTCCAGGAGCTTTCAATTCTGCAAGTAAAGTTTCGCAGAAGGTCTTTTGCATTTGATCGTGTTACTACTGTACTTGAAGGCTGGAGGGAGGAGCTGGCCATAGAGCTAGACATCTAAAACTAGCCCTAACAACATTGCAAAAAGAAGAGGAAACCCCTTGGAAAATTTTTTGAGGAAAAAAAAAAACTAGATGTGAATCTATGTATGATTCAGTGGATGAAACATTTTAGCAGAACCATCAGAAGAAAATGCGTTAAGGTAAGAAAATAAAACATAAAAAAAAAATCTTCCACTTTGGGATGTTGGAAAAGACAGCGGATTGTTGGTCCTCCTCCCAAAACCCAGCCTACTAAAGACCTTTGTTCTGACAACTGTTAAGACATGGCAGTTATAAATTTATAAGAAACGATTTCAGAGATTAATTGACGGACCCAATATACACAGCCCAAGAAGTACCAAAACCAAATGGTTGTTGATTGGGCTTTGAGCCTGTTGAAAATGTATCAGAAGGCGGCCCTTCTTTCCTTCTATCCCACAGGACTAGGGAGAGGGAAGAAGATGAGCCATAATCCATTCCATGGCCTCAAATGGGGGTATCTTGGATTCATACTAAAGTGAATGTGTATCTTTTTTTTTTTTATAAACCATCCGATATCCTGGGTATCTTGGATTTATTGCCCGCCCAAGACTAATCCGGACCCCCGTGAGAAGACCTTACGGTGGTAGCGAGGTACCGATGGGACAACTTCTTTGAGGTTGCGTTAATTATCGCGGTTGTCACTCCCCAGCGTTCGAACCCTCGCCCTGAGGAATGCTGGTAGTAGACCTTGCCAACTCTACCAAGCGTCCATTGATAAGTGAATGTGTATCTTGTTCTAGTCTTCTAGATACTGTGGAATAGTAAACGTGGATACTTGCTAAAGGTTTCAAGTTTATAAAAAGGCCCACGTCATCATTAAAAAAAATCTGCTACGGCTTATCGCAGAGCATGATGGGGATTGCATCCCTCGTGTCCAATAGACATGATTTGATTAAATGAGAGAATGGAATTGAAATTTAATTTCATAATGTAACCATATTTACTGTGATAGAATTATAACTCCATGTGAAAATTTTTTTGTAAAGAAATTTTAGGAAAGGGGTTGGACTCACCTAAGATTCAAGGGCAGGGCACCTAACTCATGATCCACTGAGGCCTGTCCCTGCTGGCACTGGAGCATGTCAAGCAAGCCCTTTAGTTCTGGCCACACAGGTAGGTCAACCCAACTTCACTAAGCTGCGGTGATGCCTCCCCAAACGCCGCGACTGGAGCCACAACAAAGTGACACTCCCCATGATTGAACCATATCCCTTTATGTGAGAGTACTAACCCAATCATTTCGCTAGTTAAACCCACGGACGATGGGTAACTCCATGTGAAATTTAATTCCACAAAAATACTCAATTTCAATTCCAAACTCAAACCCATGGAGCCCAAATTTTTTGGGCCTAATTTTTTAGTTTATAATTTGGTTAAGGGGAGATAGTCTTTTTTTTGTTACATTTTCAAAAAAAATCAACATTCATAAAAAAATATATGGATTTCATCTTCATTTCCATGATATACTAAACATAATTTTAAAGTTTATATCTATATCTATCTCCACCTCCATTTCTATCAAAATCAATTATATTGTACCAAACGGAGCATTGAAATCAGAGTAAACAAAAGAAAATTACTATATTTGTATGAAAGTATTTAAATATTTTCAATCCATCCTCAACGACCACAATTCTTTCCTGTAGGTACTTAAATATTTAAATATTTGAGGCGGTGCAACACATCTTCAACGACCACAATTCTTTTCTTCAAACTTTAGCTGTATGTAAATGTATGTTGCTCTGCAGCCAGATATTTAAACAAATTTCAGGTGCCTTTTGAGGGGGAGATTTTATAATGAGACATTTTTGTGTAATTTTTGCTTTTAAGAAAACTATAACCTAAGATACCGTCGGGTGCAGACCCGTTACAGAGAAGAAGTCACATGGGAGGACCTAATTAGATTGCCCTTGCCGGGTGTAGGGGCAACAGCGTCGCTTTCTATTTAACATTCGGTACTGTTCCCCTAACGACACCGTTTTGGTTATCTAAACCTTTGCCCCTCTTTTTTTTTCCAGTTTGAAAACGCGGTAGAGAAGTACTTTTACACAAACTGAAGTAAATATATGAATGAGATTATCTCATTTTACGAAAAAACACTGTTGAACGTACTTTTGACTCTTCTCAACGCTTTGCTAAACAAACCGTGGTGTCGCTTTCAACCTTGCATTTATATATAAATAAAGTTAAAGTGAATGTTTGTCTTTAAAACAATCCATGTGAAATGAAAGTAATGTAGCACACAATATTATAAATCATCATTTCTGCATTATTTATTTGTTACGTTATTATTTTATAATTTTTAGGCGTTTATAACTTTTCTATGATTATTTTGTATGGTTTTTTAAAAAAAAAATTTAAGTTGGTTAGTACGGGTGCTGAGTCCTAGAATGTGTCTTGAACAGAAGCTTCCAAATTTTCATAAATGTACTGAAGGGAACGTAGCACTGATGAATTGTCAACAGGAACATGTAATTATAAACCAACCTTCCGTGAGTCCATTTGGCAGTCAACGGATAAAATTTGAAATGAGATGAAAATATGGGCTCCGTTTGGTTCAGCGGCAGCAGGGGTAGAAGTCCTTTTTGGACCTAAAAGCACGGTGGATTCAGTTTGATCTGTTTGGTTCACCGTTCACAAAAAATGACTTCTTCAAGAAAAGTAGCTTTTGCCCATAAGTAAGAAAGGGTCACGGTGGAGCAGCTTCTGGCTTAGGTTGTTGCTGTTGCAGCATTAACGAGTAGTTATTTCCATCTTCGCTCCTTCAAGAATCAACAAATTCACAGAGCTACATAATGTTATGAACTCAGTTTCCGCCATCGCTGCGTCGACCTTTTCTTCATCATATTTGCCACTAAATACCGCAAAAATCCCATCTTCTTCTACAGTAGCTCCTTTTGCTCCTCATCTTGCTTACCCGAATATTGAAGAGAGAAGGAAGAAATGGATGATTCTCCTGAAAAATGGTGAGAACCAATCGATTGCAGTTGCATCACCAACGACGACGACAACCAACATTGATGAGAGCTTTAGGGTGGTGAGTTTGGCTTTGGAGGTTGTGAGGGATTTCTATGAAAGAATCAACAACCATGATGTGGATTCTGTTGCGGACCTTATTGCTGAGAGTTGTCTATGAAGACCTTGTCTTTCCTCGACCATTTGTGGGTCGCAAGGTAACGAAGGCCATTCGTATGAGATTATTTAAATTCGATCTTCCATTGTATGTTTTCTTTTGTTTTGTTTATAGGAATGATTAATTCATGTCTTTCCTTTTCCATCATGTGTTTTTAATTTATTTTCCCCAGTTATATCATGTCAAAGTAAACCAATAGAAGATTTCTTATAGAAGATCTCTGTTTTTTTAATAACAGATATGGGCGAGACAATGTTGAACCAGCAATTAAACTTGGGGATGCAGCTTTGGTACGTGGGTTTAATTTTTTTTCATAATATTTAATTTACATATATTTTTATTTACTCCATTATTTTTTACTTTTTATCATTCTTTTTATTCTCAAAATTATCATAAATGGTTAAAATAATATATATATATATATATATATGAATGTATGAAATTTAATGATATTCATGTCATTTTAACTAATTTATCATTAAAAATTACTTCTCCAATGTTTATCCAAACAGTTTATCCTTTTCAAGAAAAGTCACTTTTCAAACGTTAATCCAAACATAAATCACGTTACACTTTTAACTTTTACTCAGAATTCTTTTTCCAAAATAATTTCTACAAAAAAGTCACTTTTTCTACCGCTTATCCAAATGGCGCACGTAAATTGAGAAATAAAATATTCCTTTTCCAAAATTCCTTTTCCACCACTTTTCCATCAAGTGCTTGTTTAGGAACACCGTTTCCCAAACGGCGCATGTAAATTGAGATAAAACCATCTCGAAATTCATTAAAATCATCTCGAAATCCATAAAATACCTTGAAATCTGTAAATTTATTTCTCCCAACGGACTTCTCAAACACACACATTATTATTTACCGATAATTATTATTTTATATCTATATTAAAAAAGACATCAAAGTATTTCATGTCTATAAAACTATTTTTTTATATATAATGAATTCTAAAATTCAAAATTAAGAAACCATTCTGAATTATTTTAGTGAAATAGATCAGTACCTACAGTTCATAACTAATGGAACAAATAATTGACGTACCAAAAAAATCACGTTTTAAGGAAGACACATTCTTCTGAAATATTGAATTTATTTGGAATAACATTTTCAAAAGCCAAACGCACGTTCAACGGTGTTTTTTCATAAAATGAGATAATCTCCTCTACATATTTATCTCGACTTATGTAAAAATATTTCTCTACCGCATTCTTAAACAGGCCAATTGTAGCCATCTATATCATGCTTTCAAATCATTCATTCATTAGATAATTCCGCATACTTCATTAATCCATACTTTTTTGTTACAGCACTGTAAATTAATTTTATAAAGTGCTAATAAAAAATATAGTAGTACAAATTAATCTTTAATTAGCTACAACAGCTACGGCTAATTGATTTTTTAATCGCACTCAAGCTTCTAATTGATTTTTTAATTAGCCACAACAACGGCTAATTGAATTTAACAATTAATTTAATTATGATCGACTATGATTTTTTTGACACATAAAAATGTTTTCTCTTGATATCCCTATGCCACAAAACTATTAATAATTATTTTCCATACCTAGATAAATCAATCTACGGAATTCATCGGGTTAAGATATACTTTAAACTAAAATAGTGTTTATAACAGTAATTAATGATCGTTTATCAACAAAACCATTTTTTATTAACATTGAGATCTGAACTCATGCCCTTTAAAAAAAATGAATCTGGTTTTCATCAATCAGACTAATTTTGATGAGCATACAGTTAATGTGTATGTTTGGCAAATCTTTATTCCAACGATGCACTAAGTCAAGATAAAAAAACATTTTAAAATCTGTAAAAAACATCTTAAAATCCGTAAAAAGTATATCGAAATCCGTAAATTATTTTTAGATTCCGTAAATTCTTCTATGAATCTGTAACTTATTTCTCCCAACGGATTTCCAAATACACACAATACTTATTGCAGGGATTAAAAGGATCTTATCTTATCTCTTGTTTTCCAGGAGGTGATAAGATATCCTTCGCCAATTTCTGATTTTCTTCTCTCACACTCCACAAAATTTGGAACCTCTAAAATCAACAGCAGTGACGTATGCAAAAGATAGTTCCACATTATTTTCATGATTCCTACCGGGTCCTACATGCATTAATTTATTATTAAATGACATTCACGTCATTTTCTCCTAAATTAAATCCCCCACATCATTTTTTAAAAAAATAATATCACTTACACATTAACTTCACAGATTTTTCCCCATGGCAATGCTAATTCTGGCCTTAAGTGAAATTATATAGAAAAATATTCGAATAAAAAAATCCAAATATAATTTGCATAGGTTGGTGAGCTGGAGAAAGACAACAAGGGGGGTGACGTGTGAACATTAGGACGTATCAGATTTGATACATTTGTAAGGAAGACGATTACAGGGATAGGAATCAATAATAGCGGCCATTAAGCTGTCAAAATTATTTTTCTCCCCTATGAAAATATAAAATTACTGAAATGTTCCCTTTTTTATACTAATTTCTGTTTTTTTTTGCCTACAACATATAGTGACAGAGGAGAGGAAGCTGTATGGAGCTATTCGTATGTTTGATTTGGACGTTAGTGAAAGATATTTATAATTATTTCTGGTGGCTGTAAATGACTGAGTAAAAGTAAAACTTCGAGTGAAAATAAAACAAATAAATTAAAAGTGAAGAAGGAAGGGACATGAATTGATTTTTATTTATAAGCGTGAAGCATGAGGGTGATTGGTTTTTCTTTCAATGTAGAAAGAAGCTCATGATCTGGTGACAGAGAGAACCAGTGACCCACACTGCTCTCATTAGGTCTCTTTGATTGAATTGAATAAACTCTCTCTCTCTCTCGCTCGCCACCACGCACCCTTAGTGGAGCGTGCTTCATACTTGAACTTTCAATATTCACCGTTATTTCTCATTCCATGCTCTTTGCTCTCTTTTGATTCCAACATCTCTTCATTTTCTTTGACTTCCCTTTATGTTTCATCCGTTTTGCTTCAATCTAATACACATAAGTTTTAGTCTTTTAGATTAGAGAGTTTCTTATGAAATTGTTTTTCACAGCTCTGCATATGCAAAAAAAGCCAACGGGGGCACAATAAAATCAGAACCAGAGGGGGAGGGAGAGAGAGCCTTAAAAGCTCGCTTTTACTGCTGAGCTGCAAAAAAGTGAACCTCCTCCACCTGTTTGTTGTTTTGTGCCTTAGGTTCTCCCCCACCATTCTCTTTTCTGTCCCTCAAGTATAGGTCATTGATTGTATGTTTGCTGGATTTTGAGCCTTCTTCCATCTTCTTTCCTGTGATTTTTTTCTTGTCCAATCTTTCTGGCTAAAGCAAATTCTTCAAGAATTTGATGTCTGGGTTGTATAATCAAATTTCCTCACCTGCACCTGTAAGGGCCAATTCACCAAATATAAACTTGAGGAGAAATTTTGATGTTGAAAGGTAGGAGTCGATTGTTCTTATACGTACAATAAAACTTGTGATCTTTTTCAATGATCCGCGTGTGCATATATGATAATTATGGTGTTTCAGAGGCCTTAATTTCTTATTTTCTTCTCTTCTAGTCAGTACTTAGCGGAGCTATTGGCTGAACATCAGAAACTTGCACCTTTCATTGAAGTCCTTCCTCTATGCAGCCAACTTCTGAATCAAGGTGGGTTTGTTTCATAAAATTCAAGGATTCTATTTGTGTTTTGAATGCCATGCTCTCTTCTTTTAGTGTTTCCATCGATAATTATCTCTCATTTGATTTGGAGAAGGCTTAATTATTAACTCAACCTTCAGTTTACTTGGACCAGTTTCTCTAGTTATTCTTCTCCTGGGGATTATTGTCTTCTTCAAAGTGCATGCAGAAACTTAATAATTTACTTTACATAAAATTCCTTGCAGGCTTGTACTGACAATTCTATATTGCGAAATTAAAGATAACTTCTATAGGTAAAAAATTCAGAACATCTGTCATTTCAAGAAAAAGAAGCATCGTAGACTGATAGTTTTGGATACTATTAATATACGTACATGACAGCTCTAGATTCGATTGAGGCCAGCCACAATCTGCTCATAGGACATCATCCTCTCTTTGAAAGCAAATAATTAGGCTGCTACCATCAGGATTAATTAGCATGACGATGGAACCTTTAGAAAGCATTGTTACAGCTCACATCGGGAATATAATTCTGAGGTTATTAATGCTCTTGCATTCGTATAAAAGTTCTAACACTCAATATTCCTTCTATCAGAGATTTTAAGGGTTTCTGGAAAGAACGGACTGATGCTGAACCAAGGTTTTAGTGACTTCGACAGAATGCAGTTTGGAAGTCCAAGCCTTATGGCTTCACCAGATATATCAACAAACTTCAATGGCTGGAACAGCCTGCCACATGAGGTAAGATATTATGGTGATCACTGTACCATTCAACACTCTCCAGTTCGTACAATGTCCTTAAGATGAAAATAAATTATAAAATTATTTACCTGTTGTTTATATGAGTCTGATTCTCAGTACTCCCCTTCTGCCATTTGAGCGTCTTGTTTCATATTTGTCGAATGTGATAATGTTTCTCCTCTGTTGTTTCACCCCTTTGTCTTCCGTCTCTCATCTGTTCACCCTTTTGTCTCCTTTGACTGTTCTTCGGTTTAGTTTGTTTCATGTACTAAATGACTAAGTTAATCCTGCATCAGAGGTTTGCTGGAGCACAGGGATTGAACGAGAATTGGCAAACAACACCAATTGTTCCGAGTTCTCCCTTTTTGAAGAGGATCTTGCGCTTGGATATTCCTAAGGAGACCTACCCAAATGTAATATATGTAGATCATTTAAGTGAATCCTACTTTGTTCGTACTTTAACCCTCTATATTACACCTCTTGTTTTGTAAACACATTTTCTATCTGCTTGAAGTCACTAAATCCAGTTAATCATCAGTTCAATTTTGTTGGTCGTCTTCTTGGCCCCCGAGGTAATTCACTGAAGCGGGTGGAGGCTACCACAGGTTGTCGTGTATTTATCAGAGGGAAAGGCTCAATAAAAGACCCAGACAAGGTATTCTCTCTTTCAATGCCATGAAATCATCTTAGTTCTTCTGTTAAATTCCTGCCTCAGTTTTTTTAGATTCCACAACCAGTGTTGTCTTGTAACTTCTAACCCCTCTCTCTTCAACTCTCAAGGAGGAGTTACTAAGGGGGAGGCCGGGCTATGAGCACCTGAATGATCCTCTGCACATTTTGATTGAGGCTGAACTGCCTGCCAATATTGTTGATATTAGGCTGAGGCAAGCACAGGAAATCATAGAAGAGCTGCTTAAACCTGTGGTATCTTTAACTCTTTGCTGAGTTCATGATTTACTCCTTAAAAGACATTTTACACTGGTTATTTTAATCACATTCCTCCATGACAGTTTCTCTATTCTGTATCATTGGAGTACTAAGTAATGTTGTTGTATAGCATTTACTTGGTTGTAACCACGTCCTTGAAGTCCCGCACAGTAATGGCATTTTGATGGTTTCTTTAGGTCAAAAAAAGAATGTCAGATTACCTGCATTACTTACTTCTCCCAACTCGTCTGGTGATTTCTGTTGTATCTTTACTGTCCCGTTCTTGCTTCTCAATACCACTGATGATAACCAATCCACTACTTGTTAAGAGTTATGTTAACAATATTGATGGACTCCATTCAAACGACTTAAGTATGTGAGCTGCATAGAATTTTTTTTAATGAAATTTCTCTTTTCACATGCAGGATGAGTCACAAGACTTTTATAAGAGGCAACAGCTAAGAGAACTTGCAATGATCAACTCCAACTTCAGAGAAGAGAGCCCTCAACTGAGTGGTAGTGTCTCTCCCTTCACTTCCAATGAAATAAAAAGGGCCAAAACTGATCGATAGTGGTTTTTTTGTTGAGAATCACTGCCGCCATTTATGTTTTCTCCTGTATGTAAGTTCTGTATAGCTGCTTGAGAAGAAGACGACCTTGCAGAAACGATCTTGTTTAGGAGAATCCATATTTATTGTCACAGTCAACTACATAAGTGAGCTTGAAAAACTGGTACAATTCTTATCATATACTATGTAGAAAAATATGGGTTTGTTGGATGTTATTGTGAACAGTCTAGTAAGTAAGCTCATCATATTGCCATAAACTGATTATTGATTGTATTGAAATGAAGAAGTGTTTCATTCATATCAGATGTCTACTTTAGTGAGCACAGTGACCGAGCACTTTTGGTGACCATGGCCACTTCTGTGAGACAAAAGTATAATTAGCCAGAGTTGCACCAAGATTATTAAGAAAACCCTTTTTTTCTGAAGCAAAAGGGCATATCTTAAGGATAAAATAATATGAAGTGAAGGGAAGATGTGTGGATGTTGTTGTCTTTAACTTTAATGAGCCTTAGATAATCCCTCTTTTGCTTTGACTTGTTAAATGATTGTCCCTGTAAAGTGGGGTTATTCTAGATTTCTAGTGTCCATCAAGCGCCATTCATGTCTTCATCAGCGTCTCCATCCCTATCTGAGCCAAACGCCTTTTTACACTTGACATGTTCAGATCTCTAAGCCTGCTTTGGTGGGTTTTTTAACTTTATCTGAGAGAAGAAGTTTCAAAGCTGAATGGAACTGTTATTTTCATTGATGATGTTTTTTACACGGAATCTTTCTGCGCCACTTTCCTTCTTGTTTCTATTATATATATATACTGCATGGTTAATCATTGATTCAATACGGTCTTGATTGGGAATTTGGCATCTAAAAGTGGTATATTCTATTTTGGCCAGAGAAGAAAAACAAAACGGTATATGCTATATATATATATATATGTTCTTCTCATCTTCTATTGGCAACTCATTTTTTTGACTAAAAAGTTTATTAGCTTCCAAACTTCACATGTTTGATAACAACAGTCTAAACAAAAGTTATTTTTCAAAATGTATTTTGATAACAGTTTTTTAAACTGGCGCATAATGTATCTGCTTATTGGCCAATTCCGTGCACTAATTATTTAGGGCATATTCAGACCCTAGAAAAAGGAAACTTATCCATGATATGTGATGTGTGAACTGGAGGCTTCCGTTAGAACTCAGAAGTCCTTTGGTGATAATAGTAAAATAGCTTATATTTAACAAAAAAAAAAAGGTGATAAATTACACTTTTTTTGCCATGTCAAATCATGCATGCACGCGTGCGTGAAAAAATTGTCGAATCATATTTTCAGTGGCAAAAAATCCAGTCATATTTTATATGGAGGGTATATTATTTTTTTTTAAAAGTTGTAACTTGACAAGAAATTATTTATATAAAAAGGCCCTCTTGATTATTTTCGAGTGCCAACTTATGATGCGCCACGTAAGTGCTTATTGCTAAACAAGTACAGCCCTTTTAATAATGAAACAGAACATTTGAGGAACTGAGAAAAAGTGTAGGAGTAGGATAGTCTTGCCCTCCATGCTTTTTGATACGCCACGTAAGGAGGTTAGCCTCTATTATTTCATGAAAATAGTCATATATCAGAAAATTATAGATACACATATAAATATGATTTACGTTTTTTTTAACATTTTGATGCATAAAATGTATTTTGTTTTAATTTAATCAAGTTATCATGACAAAAAAAAGGGGAAAAAACTATGTATCATTACATAAATTTGTTGACAGCATAGCATAGGAGTATACAAAGAGCTTTTTGTATGCACTATTTACACCATATTATTTATGCACTCCCCAATTAAAAAATGTTCCAGTTGCTTTTTTGTGGACCCTACATGAATTTTGGAATTGCTCTTTCAGAAAGTAGTTGAAGTATTTTAATTTGGGAGACCACAAATGATATAGTGCATCCCGTGCACACAAAAATTTCTTAAGTATATAAATATGCTCATATTTAATGTTTTATAGTATTTCAAACACTATTATCTCTAATAAAATAATACATGTATTTATAAAAAATTAAATTTATGTATATAATAAAAATAACATGTGATGGAGATGAATGATGTGCGTGATCATTTATAATGGAATGGTTTTTTGTTTTTTTTGTTTCCCGCTCGGTTTCCGGAGATTCGACTCGGCTAATCCGGAACCGACCCCATCGCGCATCTGAAAATGGTGGGTGAGTTTAAATTGAAACAAGTTGTTTACCACTTGATCTAACCAACCATTGGTAACGATTGTTTTTGTTAAACACGTATATTCAATACGCATGCCAGAACTAAACTATAAAGATCATATATATTAGGGAGAAAAGGGAAAGCCCATAAGTGGTGGTCCAGAACTGGAATTGGACTTGGGCATCGGAAGGCCCAGTTCCCATAGGGCGTCCAGAGACAAATTTCTACCAATAGCTTATTCTCATTTCCTGTTTTCATCTCAATTTCAGCAATTCAATAGCATATTTGGTAACGATGGGCTTATTTCCATAAGCACGTTTAACAGCGTTTTTCCGTAAAACGAGACAATCTCCTTCACATATTTGCCTCAGCTTATGTGAATAAACACTTATAAGTGACTTACGGCAATTTGCCAAACGGCCTTTATCGGAGTCAGCAGAGGTTTACAATCGGAATTCGGATCGACGACGAGATGGGAAAGCAACCGGTGAGGTTGAAGGCCGTAATCTATACCCTATCGCCTTTTCAGCAGAAGGTAATGACTGGGCTTTGGAAGGATTTACCTACCAAAATGCACCACAAGATCTCCGAGAATTGGATCAGCGCCACGCTATTGCTAGGTCCTCTCGTCGGCATCTACTCGTGAGTTTATTCTTTCTCTTCGATTCCTCTTTTCGTGTTTGCTGATGGCATTCACTGTTCGATTTGCCTATTGTTTTTTTTTATTGTTAATGAGGATTTGATTTGATGTAATCGGCTGACTATTAATTTCCTTATTATAAACCTTACTTGTTGGGATTGTAGAACCCTGTTACTAAGAATCGGTAGGATTTATTTGGCTTATGGCCCACGTTGTTTCAGGAAGGGCGAGAGAGTCAACATATTAAGAATAATGAGCGTCCAGAATGGCAGATTCTATTGATTATAGAAAATGGTGATGATAGTTTCTTTGTCTTCACAAAACTGGCAAGTAATGTTTGTCATTTCCATGTAGTGACTTATTAGTTAATAGCCATCTTAATTGTTGGACTTCCTCTTGATCTAGTGCCAGTTGTGGCAGTCCATTATACTGGGAGGAATTCCTGAGGCACTCTTATAAATTGGTAAAATGTTTCTCCTTTTATTTTTCCAAATCCCTAAATCTAAACTTTTACCTCTTGCACTCACTACTTGAATATATAATTAGAATACTCCGTGGCCTTGTGGACCTTAGGTGACATTGCTCCTTCTGGATAAAATATTCTGTGTATCACTAAATATAATTCATCTCTCAATGGGTGTAGGTATGTTCAGCACTACCAGGAGAAAGAGAAGTTGGCTCACAGGTACTGAGGTCATGCGAGACAGCATGAGTTTATCTGGACAATCATTTATTGTGGTGAAAAGACATTTGCCCAATTCTTGTTCAGCCGGCAAATAATGAGGTTGTTGTTTGTTTGGATTTTGATGCAATGTCAATACTCAATGTTATGACTGAGCCGTTTTAACTTGACTGACTTACCAGCTAGTGAGATTGGGGACACATTCATTTTTACCCTTGCTTCCTTCAGTTCATTTAGACTAAGCCAGATTTTACTTCGGCCGAAAATTAGGACCAGATATGAATACTGTTAGCCTAAAGAAGACAAGAATAAATTTGTTTTGACCGAGCTGAGTTACGAACA
Organism: Vachellia pachyceras; assembly: GCA_025593235.1. Classification (NCBI taxonomy): domain Eukaryota; kingdom Viridiplantae; phylum Streptophyta; class Magnoliopsida; order Fabales; family Fabaceae; genus Vachellia; species Vachellia pachyceras. The sequence continues at coordinate 16,826 of JANTPZ010001102.1, read as the reverse complement.
AGGATGTTTCCTTTTTACATTCATGCAGTTGCCGAGTAGTTTTAACATCATATCATAACAGGGATGGTAGACTTGGTTTGAATGTGAGTATTAAGAGTGAAAAAAATTTATGAAAGAATTTAATATGTCTAAACGTATATTAGAAAAATAAATATCATGGCAGATGAATTATATATGAAGAAAAACTTTGGGTAAAGTTTTACTCACAATCACATGAGAATATCCAAATTAGTATGGCGAAATTGCTGGGAATGTAGAAGTAACACTGTTAAGGATTTATTCAGCCATGGAAATCCGTCCGAACTCATGTTCGTGTAATTGCTGATGTTCACTGGTATAGAAGATAGCCCATAACTGTACAAACCATAATTCTAAGCATTTGGACTAACGTCAACTACGTCAACTTAAAGCATAATGGATGACCCTAAGAAACCCATACAAAAGCACATCTGGCTATTGCTCTATACAAGGGGTTGTCCTAAGAAACAATGCGAATAAAGTCTGGCTAAAAAAACAAACAAAAAGAATGCCAATGAAGAAATGAAAAGAGGGGTAATATGGGATGGCCATTGTTCAACACACAAGGTCAATGGACTCTCATGTTTTACGCACTTCAACTTCTACCTTGGCCTAATGGTTGGCTCTACCCCACTAACAAGTTCGCTACCAGACATATCTCCAGATATAAAAGGAGTTTTGCTACTAACAGCGGACGAAGATGGTGTACTGAATAATTTCCCAGAATCACTGGATATATATTCGGGTATCTTGGCATTGGACTCGGGCATCATGGACCACATGTTTTCAAGCTCTCGAACCACTTCTGCCATTTTGGGTCGTGAATCTGGCTCGTCTTTGCAACAATTGAAGGCCAGGTTCAAGAACTTCACCAGGTGCTCTGCAGGATAGGGCCCCATACGTCCATCGACCACCGAGAATACTTCACCGGATTGGTATACAACAGTAACCTACAAATTATGATCAGCATCAAGCTCTTTGTCCCACTTACATCGATAGGAATTAAACTACCTTTTTGCCCACGATAATTCACAAATTTTACCCCAACTTGACCCAACCACACATTGTAGGAACAGAAATTAAGTCAGGTGTGAGATATACCTCTCTAACAAGATTTTTTCCATGTGAGATTGGTGGCTTCCCTGTCAAAAGTTCTAGAAGAACAACACCGAAACTATAAACATCACTCTTTTCAGTCAACTTATGAGTTAAGAAGTACTCAGGATCAAGGTAACCCTGCAAAATTGAATCAATGAAGAGATGGTCAATCACTGAATAACTGATGATCTTATCCTTGATACATTTCCACACGCATCTAATTTTAGCAAAACTACAATGAAGATCTTACCGGGGTGCCCTTTACCACCGTAGATACATGACCAGGCACAATTCCTTCAGTATCTGGAACTGGAGCAAGCCGTGAAAGTCCAAAATCAGCAACTTTTGCATTCATCCTAGAGTCCAATAATATGTTGCTGGCCTTGACATCTCGGTGGAATATTGGAGGATCAGCTTCTGTATGTAGATACAGGATGCCCTTGGCTGACCCTAGTGCAATCCTCAATCTCATATCAAAACTGAGAGGGACTTTTGAAGTAGCTGTTGTAAAAACATAAAATACATGCACATAATTAAATTAAATTAGATGTAAGTTAAATTAGATTTAGCAAAATCTCTTTGCACACCAAATATTGGAACAACATCGGGTGGGAAAAACTTAGTAGTTTCCGTTGTCTCATAACGTGGTTATCAGTAAAATGCAATGAAGTATAAACATCAGGAAGATAAGAAAGCATGCTACAAAGTAGATAAGGAGAACAAGAGATGTACCAGAAAGATGATCCCTTAGCGTGCCATTTGGCATAAATTCATAAACCAGCATCTGCAGGTATAATCACAATCTCAAATGAGAGGAAAAAATCCGAAGCAGCCAAAGAAAGAAAGAAAAGAAGATTTATATGAGCGCATAAGACAAAGTTATAAAGGACATTATACTAGAAGCGTAGAAGGGGGACTTGGATTTATTCTACTTCCCAAAGCTAGACACTTTCCTAAACGTACCTGTTCACTTCCTTCATCACAGTATCCAATCAAAGTCACGAGGTTGCGATGATGTAACCTTGATAGTAATTCTATTTCTGTTAGGAACTCCCTCTCACCTTGCAGTGATCCAACCTGTGCACGTTTTATTGCTACAACAGTGCCATCGGTGAGAATACCTCTATAAACTTTCCCATAGCCCCCCTGGCCAGCTTGACTGGAATCACTAAAATTGTTAGTAGCCAAGGCCATTTCTTCATAAGTGAAACTCCGCACGCCTTCAATTTTTATTGATATTCTAGAAACTGTGAATAAACAGAAGCCCAAGTCAAGACTCGACAGATATTGTCAACTCATATTTGACAACATGAACAATTGAACATCAGCGACTTCATAGTTCTAGATTATTTTGCCGTGTTTCAGCTGCCAAGTACACAGGAGAAACATGGAAGCTGTTTATTCTTAATCTTCATGAAATTAAATGCTCCTGCTTCACTTTGATTCACAATTAAAGAAAAGTAGATTTTAAATATGGTTTCGACAAAGTAAAAAACTCGCATTAAGCCGTTTACATCAACACTTATCATTGGGACCTATTAGCACTCGGGAAATATAATACTATAGCTTGTTTAAGATGAGGTACTCACATCGTCGATTAAGTGAAAGTGCACGGTAATCTCTCATCCGCGCCCTCATGATAAGAAGAGTCACAATCGCAGATAGCGTAACTGCACCGGCAATTGTCCCTAAGATAATGCCAGCCAGTGCACCCTTGCTTATCCCTGAACTTGTAGTGCGGCCAAACAACACTGACAATGATGAGCAGTATGAGAATTATCATATGGTAATATTCATACATGGATGAGTACAGCATGCAATAAATCCAAAGAGCAAGCATTCTGGCAGATCATAAGTAGTTTCAGAGACTCACTATCTCTGTAAGGACCCAGAAGGGTGAAGTTGAGCAGTTCATAAGGTCCGAAAAATTCATTGTCTGAAACAACCCATCCTGTGAACATGCTATAAAGACGAAGAACCTCGCTCTCATTGAAAGAATGGGTGCTTTCGTTATCAGTGGATTCCGGAAAAAGCTTCAAGTACATTTTCAGACGAAGTTCTTGCTGTTCAGGGGTGCCAATATCAACCTGGCTATTCACTAAACCATAATTGGATGCCAGGAAGTTCTCAAAATCTGTCTGGTATGGATGAAAATCGTAAAATCCAGGACTTTTCAGTCGATAACCAATGAGCAATGGCATTGCACAAAAACACCTCACTGAAGATGTTCTGGAATATTCATAAGGAGGAGGGCATGCTTGAGGGGGACAGTTAACACTGGAGTCTGTCAGACTCGAGTTGTTTGTGTCATTTGCACTTGCAGATCCACAGAGCTGAGCTAGAGTGTTATTGGGACAAAGAGGATTTCCCTCAAGCCTGAAAATCAGCAAGGTTCATATAGTCTCTTAATTAAATCATATAGGATGGAATGTATGATTAATTTGATGTGAAACAAATTTCAACCTTTGGTAAGAGATTAAAACTCTTTACAAAATCCGTAACAACGAGTGAAGACAGAATTCTCCATTACTCAGATTTTGACACCAAGAGCAAAGCAACTTTAGAATCATACCTGACTGTGATGTTAGGAGGAAGATCACTAGTTCCTGATATGCTTGAAAGATTATTATTTTGAAAATCCCTGCAACAGCCAAGATCACAAAACCATACTCAGTAGAGAGTACCAAAGTCCGTATGTGAGGAAGATTCTTGAATTATCGCATAAGGTCTTACAACATCAGTCCTTGCATTCTATTTGAAGTCCTGTCCTGCCAAATGGTGGAAGGAACACTGCCATTCAATGAATTGTTTGAAAGTGACCTGCCATGGGAAATCATATGTCATAGAATAACAATCTATTATCCTGTAACCGGGATAATCAGAAATATCAAAAAACAATAACATCTCAGCCGAGAAATCCAACAATACTCAATTCGTAAGTATGATAAGGTTAGAAAGGTTAGAGTCTATTGCATTTCGCTCCTAGTCTTTATTTAATAGGAGGAGGAGGAGTAAGGCAGAAGACAACTTACAATAGTTGAAGACTTGGGAGACCAGAAAAGTTGGATGGAATACTTCCAGTTAGCCAGTTGTTTGACAAATCACTGCACGGTTCCTCAGAGTCAAACATTATAAGTATAGAATATCAAGGTATCATATTCTTTATATTTGTCAAAACTTAAAATACCAGTAGACTAATCACTCTTGGAATCCAAATAATTGAATGTCTAATTAGTATATTATAGATGACAGGTTATTTGAATGATAGAAATTCTTACATGGTAGTGACTCTTTCAGAAAGCTTATTAGAAGGAATCGATTCATTCAACTGGTTGGAACTGAGGTCACTGAAATTTAAACAAATAGTAGTCAGTAAAAGAAATCACATCCTGTAGTAGACTATCATTGAAATATGTACATCAAAATACTCACAGCCAAAGGTAATTTCTCTCAAAAAGAAATTTGATAACTCATCAGTTATAAACCGAGTTAAGGCAAAATTAGATTAACTTACAGATAAAGAAGGTTTGGTATCCTGCTTAAATCAGGGATTGGTCCTTGCAAGTTGCAGTTCCTAAGGCTCCTGGAAGAAAGAACAAAGTATATTAATATTCAACCTGTAAACCTTGACATTTAACCTTTCAAATTATGACTTTTATTTTGCTATGAAAGTAACTTCGTATAAGAGGCAAGGAGAAGACGAAAAGGAAGAGGGGGCATCCTCCAGATTTTTGACATTAACAAATCCATGTTTTGAGTTTGGCATTACTCATATTGGTATTCAGCCAATTTGTCTTGCACCTACATGTGGTTTCCAGAAACATTTTTACAATTGTACTCTTTTGCCTTTTGCCCTTACCTACTCTTCTTCCCCCTCACCCTCTTCTTCGCCTAACACTTCCTCTTTTGAATGATTATCATGTTTACATGGAATTTTATAAGAAATGAAAAGGGTTTTAGCGTCTTCACCTCAATCATTATACTTAGGACCCTACTAATGGACAGCGGGTTATCGAATCTACTTACAACTTCAACAATGTTGAAATGTTGCCATATGAATCTGGAATTGTAGTCCCGCCAAAATCATTGTTATCAAGCTGGCTGTGAGAACAAGATTGAAGAAATAATTTAATTACTCTGATTATTCAACAAGTAACATTTATTAAATTATTCATTGATAAAAAAAGATTTAGGAATTTTTATACAAGCAGAAATAATAAACTTCATGAATTAGCATATCGTAATTACGTTATTGAATCTTTGGCAAGGAACCCACTCCTCAGCTTTCTACCACTGAGAACTACTAAATCCTCTTCTCAATTTCTTCAACTCTTTGTTTTCAAACCAAATATTATTGCAAGCCAAACCATTATCAGATGGCTTTTACTTTCTATATTTATCCGCTCACATAAAAATATGCTACTAACGTAAGTAAAGCTAATGCAATAGTAGTATTTATATCATTTGTGGGTGCAGCTAACCCTCCATGAGGTAACTGTATGATTTTTCAAGGCAAAAGAGCCTCAGCCACTTACTTTTTTCTTTGTGAGTTTCGGGAGTATCCCCATTCATACGTTCGAGGTCCACATTTATGAATTGAAAGATCTAGCTTTTAACTTTTAATAATTGTATCTAATCTTTCACGATTCAAATTTAGATAAATCATAGTTTTCTAAAAATTATTTAATCAAAAATCCAAATTATAAGAATGTTTGAAGGGAAATTAAATTGCTAACGGAGTTTAACACCAGGTAAAGAGAATGAAAATGAGACCAACTTCATAAAGACACAGTGAAGGTTGCAGTGTGAAAAACTGTTTTTACACACATTAGACAAGAATCCATACATTATGCGTATGCTTGGCATCTGGGAGAGCTCATGTGGAAGATCTCCTGATAACTTGTTATGGTCAAGAAGGCTGCAGATCCAAAGATGCATCTTGTGAACAATTAAGGATTAAACAAAAACCCAGAAAAATATGTTAGTGGCTTCAATTAAGTCATCCGTATCTAAAAGCTAACTTACAGGTGAACAAGGCTTGACAAGCGGGAAAACTCTCGAGGGATTTGTCCAGTAAGTGAGTTATTGTTCATGTGACTGCTCCATTTTGGGAGGGCAGAGTGAGGTAAAGCACAAAGGCGAAGGAGTTCAAAAACAAAACTCAGACAAAATCGCATAAAATGATCATTCTTAAACTGTAATAAAGAACTCACAAGTGCCTTGTCTTGTTTAGGTTTGCAAACGATGTAGGAATAGGTCCTGTTATATTGTTCTGATCAATCTGTAGTCTATCCAGATTTGGAAGATAACCAAGCTCTTCGGGCAGCTGACCTACTAATTCGTTTCCATTCAGAAGCCTACAAAATGGTACATTTAATATGAGAAGCAAAGTAGTTATGATATTCCCTAGATGATAAAATCCTTGTAAATTTATAACAATGCAACAATTCAGTTGTTTTCTCCCTCTATGAACCAGTATTAGAATCTAATTTGCTTAAAATACACAAGTTCTGACATAAGAAAATAACTAGTTATTTTAACATTATATTGGTGCATAACATGCTTCTCAAAAGGGAAGGCTCAACTTACAATAGTTGTAAACTTTTGATGTTGCCAATTTCCGGTGGTATACTCCCGCTTATATTGTTCCACATAAAGTCCCTTTCAAGAATTAAAAGAAAATCATATATCAGGGGAAGAAGCAAATTATAAGCCACCAAAGGGCCATAATATCTGAATTGTAAAGCGGCATCTAAGAATTGCGAATTTATAATTTTTCACATATGAAAAGAGACTGTATTCTGGACATCAACGAAAACAAAGTCTTACATTATCTCCAGATAAGATAAATTTCCGATCTCTGGGGCCAAAGTTCCAAACAAGTTCAAATTCAGTAGTCGCCTGCATACAGACAAGAAAAACGTAATAAACAAAGGAGTAGCAACAAAAGGATGATTCTAAAACAGATGTGTGAAGATGGTAATTAAATATCTCTATTAAACATACAATTCTTGAACATGTAAATAGTGATCGGCCAGTGTCCTATTGAAACAATGAACCCCTCTCCATTCAGATGTACATGGATCTCCACCGTTCCAGCTGTTCAGATTTCCATCAGGATCGATCAAAAGCCCTTTGATGGCTTTCAATGCGTCAACTGCAAAAATCAATGCAAATGAAATGACCATACCACCAATATATAACAAATACCCATCGTTTTTGTCATCACTCAAAACACGTAGTACTCATTTTTGCCGATATACCACCTGTGCATGTAACTAGCGGTAAATAAATATGATGTCAGAATTGGCTATTGCAGTTACAGGACAAAGTACAGCATAATTCAATAGCAAGCTAACAATTACACGTCAAAATTATAACTTACCGATGCATATTGTTTTGCTAATAACTTACTGGTGTGTTGGCGATACAACGCTCAGAAACAAGCCCAAGGACAGACAACCAATGGAACAAAAGATTGTAGGAGGGACAAATACCTTCAGTCGGGTCAGTGACGGAACTCTGCGCACTAACCAGGAGCAACCAGCAATAGAACCATAAGCTGAATACAGCTTCATACTTCCAGACCTTCGAAAGATACATCCCGATAACTAAAATCGGCGGACTAACAAAGATAACCAGGCCTCTTGGGCCAAACAGAACTACCCAGTTTCTGTATGGCAGATGAAACTTGCTGGATCGCAAAAAAGAGGCAAAAGAACCCTTACTTGCGAACCAAGATTATATATGAAGCAGATAATGGCAAATGGGCTGAAGTTAAAGTGCCGGAGGAAGAAGTAAACATCATCTAGAAGGACCGGAGTTTGAAACCGCAATGGTGGTGAATTTCTGACCAGGCTGCAAATACTGAAGGGATTGTAGTCGTTGTCGTTAATTAAGATCGCCATCCCTTTCGTCACTGAAGACGTGTTACGATATTGAAAAATTATTAAATAAAGGGGAGAGAGCTCTAATCTAATGCAATCGTGGCTTTGACTTCCGCTAATTGAACAGGCTGTGGATAGAGTTAGGGAGGAGATGAGCACCTCATATATCTACAATCAAATCAATAATGGTCAATGGCCAAAAATGTTGTAGAGTTGAGTTTGTTCAACTGAAACTTTTGGCGGCAAACATGGCGCATAATAAAGTACTCAGATATTTTCTAAAGACACACAATATGTCTTTGTTTGTCAATGTCAATATATGTATAAAGTACTCAGATATTTTCCTTTTCTGAAAAAAGAAAGTAAGGGCGACTGGTAAGGTGTTTTATTGCTTAATCAAATGATGATGCACCTATCGCCTTGGTTCAAAGTCGATTCAGACACCTAACGCACAACGATATTTTATGTTTGTGTAGTACTTAAATAGACAAAAAATGTTAACTATTAAGCCGTGGTCAACTCAACATTCCTTGCCCATCGTTCAATTCAAAAACGGACAATTAATTAATCATTCAAACGATTCATACGTGGTTATTTACGAATAACAGCCAGGGCTGCAAACTCTTGCCCCATGAACAGTTGAACTAATCGCAATGTTATATTACAAATTAAATTAAGTAATACGTACACGTTAGACATTACAGGACGTTTTATTTAAGGTGAGAACAAGGGACTTTTCTCGCAGAACCGACACACGCGATGGCTTTATAAGAGTAACGGATCGTAATTCCTTAGAAAAAGTTCAAGTTTTGTCGCGTTCAAAGCTATAAATGGTCAGAAGGGGTAATATTTTATATGGTAAATCGCCACCTTTAAATTTAAATATGTAATTAATAATTTATGCGCTGTTTGGTTTAGCCAGTCCCAGACGCTTGCAGGTTACCATAGCAAGGTGGCCCAAACTTAATTTGAAATGGTAAAACGTGTTTTTTAATCAGTACATGCCCTTTTTTAAACCTGCACGTAACGAAAAATTTGTGAGCAGGGCGATTTTTTTTTAATATATCTGAGACCAATAAATTTTATAGTTGTTGCCTGCCTATTGATCATTCTACCCGAACTTACAATAAAATATTTTACCGTTTAACTTTTTTTATTAAAGTGGATATTATATTTAGTACTTGATAAAGTAAATAATGAAAACAAAGGGATTGGACCGGTGACTCAATCCATGATCCGGTTTGGATCGAAGGAGAGGGGTTGACCCGGATCAACATGCATTTAACCAGATCAACCCATTTAAAATCCGACTTGCCAAGTTATATTTTATTATCAATTGTCAATTTTTACCTTAAAATGTCATCATTTTGCTCTTTTGAAAAAAATGTAAAAGCATAACCCTAAGCCCTCAACCTTCACAAACCAGACCCCAGTACTCACCCCCGCATCCTCACCATGCTACCCCAATCCTTACACCCTCACTAGACCCCTCGATATCTAGTCCAATTTTTTGAACTTTTAAATAAGTACATCGAGTTGTATGGATTAGTAAACTAATTTTTTCCTGTGAAAACAAATGTAGTAGATGTTTCGTGTACAGATAATTAGACAATTTACGTCCTTGCCGTACAATTTTCGTATGTTTGAAAAAACATATCTGAAGAAAGCTATTCCTCGAGAAGGAATACTAGTTTAAAACGAAAGGTAATAGGTATTCGCAACAGTTATTTTTCTGAATTTTAATGTCATCGGTATTAATACAATCGCTATCGCATTTGTTAGATATTTATATTTATTTATACCTTTTACGTTTCGTGACACTACACATATCAAGTTAATAATTAATGTTTGGCTGTAGAGTCAAAGACTACGAAATTATCGGGCAAAAAAAACTACGAAATTAAAACACATGACCAAATCAATCCTACAGAACACGGTGCGAAAGCCAACCGTACGGCCTATGAAACAGTCTCTCGCAGGGGGCGAGTGGCCCGTATGGCGGGCTTAGTATTTACTTGATGGAAACTCCATGCAGCCTAGTAAAATTTACTCAAACTCAAGCTCAGAACTCACTAGTAAGCTTTTTAAGACTTAACTTAGTTGAGAAACTAAGGAAATTTAGAGAGAAACTAGAGAGAGATGGATAACTTGGGAGAATGCTTTCAATTGTTTTGTTGTTACAAATGGCTCCCTCAGGGGTATTTATACTACCCCACCTCCTGAATGGACGGTGGAGATTGATTTGATCCTATGATCTAAAATCATCTTCTAGAACTCTCCCTTGAAATATCTAGATATTTACACATGTGAGGAAAAGTATAGAGAGTTCTAGAATTCTCTTGAATATACAAGTATTTACATGGGAGTTCTAGAGAGATCTAGAAAACCCTAGAGCGAACCGTGACACCAGGCTATATAAATTTAACCCAACTTGCACTGATGGGCGCTGACTTTGACAAAAAAGTCGTAGTAGTTCATATATCTTCATCAGAAGCTTGGCAAGCAAGGGGCACACGAGTATAGTTTAAAATAAGTGTTTTTGTGTTTAACGGCGATATTAGAATGATCAAATATCACCCACCTCTGTGTACTATTTTGATACAATCTGCGATATTTTAAATTCAATGCGTTTGATTTTACGAAACTCGTATTCTCAGGCCCTACAAAGTTTTCTTTTAGAACATGTTCATATCAAATTCTTTAATCACATGTAATCATGTTTAATTAACTTTAAACCCAAATGAGAAAAATAGGATTCACAATCATGTGTGAATGAAGAACTTAATGAAATGAATATGTAAAACTTGATATAAGTTTTCTCTTTAATTAGCACCTTCAGTGTTTAGATAAATTATTAATTATTAAATGTGTCACGCTAAAAGTACTCTGCAATGAATTGTTGTTTTTACTCTAAATCTTGATGAGCTAGTAACTTAGTGGTATACGAATATACAGCCCCTTTGATTAAAACAACGTTACATAAGATATAGTGTTCGTTTGAAAACACGGTAAAAAAGTACTTTTACGTAAATCAAGGTAAATATATAAAGGAGATCATTTCATTTTTAAAAAAAATTATTGAGCGTGTTTTTGAGGACGATATAAACGTTTAAACAGAAATATATACATATTACGGCATGTTACATTACGTGCGGCGAGAACAAGGAACTTGTAAAACCGACACGTAAGAGTGTGGACCGGATCATTAAGAAAAAATAGGTCTTGTCGCATACACAACAAGAAATGGTCGGGGAGGGAGATATTAATTAAAGGTGGTTATTCACCACACCAATTGGAATACATAATTGATCTACTGTGGGGCCCAGGTGGTTACGATAGCTAGGTTCACCGAAAGTTATTTTGAAATGGTAAGATTACAACCCTTGCTTCTTATTAATTAGTATAAGAGCTTGACCAGCTCCTTCCACGTGTAATGAATGCCATGCATATAATAATTAATGTGTAAATTTATATTAAAATTTTCTTGTTAAAATGAATATCACCTTAAAAGTTTGTTAAGAATAACGTTACCTTAAAAATTTTAAATTAGAGTAATTTTACCTTAGTTAAAAAAAACTGACATTAATTATCAAGGACATGGTTTCCTTTAAACTCGTGGATGATTTAATATGGTGGCACCCGATGTCCAATTGTGACGCACACATGAAGCAGGAGCCAATAAAAACAGCGCCGTGCTGTACGTAACTTCAAATCAAATCACGAACTTGATGAGCTTTGACTTGGGATTAAACAAAGTCGCAGATATCCAACCAAAAACCATTAAAATCCTTGGTTTTAATGAATTTTGTTAATCTTGTGAAGTAGTTCTGTAACGTAATGGCACATAAACCCTCCCTTTAAATATTTTTTGAACATGATATTGTGAGTTTGAGCTTTTTACATATGCGATGATGAGTGTGTGTGAGTTTATTCTATTGAGGGAATGATGGCAAAAACAAAAAGACTATTTTAAAATTTTGCATGGCCTCATTTTGCATAAACACAAAAACTCCTCAGGGGAGGAAAAAAATCAAATCAAGAACAAAATATCTGGTGGGGTGAGAGGGAAAAAGAGCAAAATATATCGAAAAGAAAGAAGAGGCAGTGGACTGTAGAGTTAAAGTAAAAGGCTGGGCTTGCCAAGGCTGAGTCCACGAGGTTCGTATGGGCTTGGCGCACACAAGGCCCCCACCAAGGTTGTAGAGAGATGCAACCCGCTGGGCCTACCCAGCCCACACCCGAGCTCGTGTCCCCGCAAATCTGCGGCCTAGCTTCTCCCATATCGCTGTTCGCCGGTCCCATAGGATGCTTTTAATTTTTCCATAGGATGCATTTAATTTCAACTTCCCATTGATGTGGAAGGTTTTTATTAAGGTTTAAATAACGAAAGTGGCCTATCCAAAATATTAATTTCAGGAACGGGAAAAAATCAATTTGCATGCGAAAAAGGGTATTATAATAATTAGGGGGAGGAAAACAAACAAGTTGAGTCACGACATATAGTCCCCGCAATTGTAACCCAACCAAGATCAAGCCATAGTGCTCCATCATGTTAATAATCCCTTCTCATTTTCCAAATCTCTTTATATTAATCCATAACATAACCTTCATTTTACCTCCATTCTCCTCGGCTGCCACCTTCAGCCACCACGACAGAGCCTTCCATGGCTGATCCGAACGCCGCCAGACTCTCCCTTGCCATGGAGAGAACCGGCCAATGGTACTCCTCTCCAGCCACTCTAACGCTCAAGTTTAGTTTCTGTGTCTTTATTTATACACTCTGATGAAAAGAAACGATATGATGCATACCATACAAAACCCTGCATACGAACGTGCATAATAATAAATTGATTCGTTTTTGAGTTTGATAAATAAGGTACCAGAGATGTTCTTCCGTCTAAGTTTTATGGGCCTTTGATTTTGTGTAACTCGTGTTTTTTATTGGATAGTTCATGCTGGTGTCCAAGAGCAATTATATCAGGCAACTGATAAAGAAATGCGACACGAGTGATCTAATCAGAATCGACCTCTCCGACATATCTGGAGTTCGACAAAACGGTTAAATTCTGCTACGGAGTTAACTCTGAGATCGCGGTTTATAACGCCGCCGCTCTGCATTGCGCCGCTGAGTACCTCGAAATGACGAGTAAGTATTGTCCCAACAACCTTGTCGGTCGTATGGAAGACTTCCTCTCTCAAGTCGCCTTGTCCAGCTTTACCGGCTCCGTTTTAGTCCTCATATCTTGTCAAAAGCTTCTACTCTTCGCCGATGACCTCAACCTCGTTAAGCGATGCGTCGAAGCTATCAGTTCCGAGGCTTGTTGCGAAGCCAACTGCCCGAGCCGAGATCGCCGTCTACGGTGAGCTACGCATAAAGGTGCCCGAAAAGTCGACGACGATCTCTACCGCGCCATCGATCTCTACCTCAACGTATGGATACAATAATTGGCTTACCAATCAGAAATGGTTGTAGTTACTAAAAACGCCACTGTTCGTGCTTGTTTGATCCTGTAGGCTCAGAGAAGGTGTGCAGCGTGATGGACCCACTGAAGCTATCATACGAGGCGCGCGTGTGCACACGCACAGAACAAGAGGTTGCCGGTGCAGATTGTTCTTCGCGCGCTCTACTAAGATAAGCTGAGGAGTGGGGAGGAGGAGACGGCGGGGAGGACTGAGATGCCGACTGATGTATTGTCGACGAGGGAGAACTAGGAGCTGAGGGCGGAGCTATTAAGGATGAAGATGCACGTGTTGGAGCTACAGCACAAGAGTATAGGAACGACGTCATTGGGCATTGGTGGGTCCGAATCTGGTCCGAGAATGTCCATGTTTTTCTCGTCGAAGTCTGAGAAACTGAGAAAGCTGAACCCGTTCAAGCATGGGTCAAAGGATACGTCCAACATATATGATAGGCCGATGGAAGTGATCAAGCTCAAAGGTAGAAGATTCTCGATCTCGTAGAGTGCTTTGCAAAGATTTAATGAACGTTACTATGCATGTGGGAATTGGGATAATGCAAATAATCACAAAGTGCGCCAAATAACGCATTTCTTATTACCTTATTGGAGTTTGATGTGATATATTGTCGTATAGTATCTCATTTGGCATGTTGCCGTGCGTGGGATTGTGTGACTGTGCTGTAAAATGGTAAATTATTTTTTCATGAAGCATTTGTGCAATATTTAGAACATGGTATTTCTGGTCTTCAATTGTTGAGATAGTGAAACAAATGGGACATATTTTAAATTACGCCTCTTAAACTGGGTTTGATATGTACGAGGCCACACGATCAATTCATCCAAGTCTAGTGGCTAGTAGTTTTCTGGAACCCCGTCACATTCGACCGCAAAGACTGGCAATTCAAAACCAAATATGCAGTGTAATGTAAAGAAGTCCGTGCGTTGCCTTTTGTTCATTTCTTATCGTAGATTTTTCCCATTAAATGTATCAGAATACTAAAGAGGTTGGATTTGAAAGATTGAGAGAAATCATGCAAGGGAGAAGAATCTAGGACTCCTCCTTCACATATTGATTATAGCCGCGTCTCCCTATCTCCCCTATATATATATATATATATATATCTCTGTCAAGCAAATGAGGTCGATATCAAGAAACAACTTTGCCCCGTCCGACCAAGACCGAAATCTATCAGATAAACTCGAATTAATTAGATACATGGAAATTGCCAATAACTACCTACAACGAACCCTTAATTCACCTAACATGACACACAAGCAGTGGCGGAGCTACGTTACTCTCCGAGTGGGCAAATACTCCCACTGAAATATTCAGGTTATACGTAAATTATTATTAGATTTTTATTATACACCCGTTGATATTTGATATTTGAACCCATTCAAATTATCTATGCTAACAAACTTGTTGTCATTTGCTTGAAAATAAAAAAGTTACCCTTACTACTCTAAAGTCCTGGCTCCGCCACTGTACACAAGCCAATACATAAGGCTCTAAGGCTCAGTATACTGTAAATGCATGAGAAATTAATGAGAACACGGTAGGTATACATTTTTCTCCTCACTACTGTTTCATTGTCTGCAGATATTTCATCTTTAAAATTTAACTTAACACAAATTAGAAACTAAACATCGAACTAAAATGAAATTACTACATGAGTTATAAATATGGCGATGAATCTCCCAATTAAGCTTCATATGCATTGAGTTGGTGGGGTTTTCTGGTAGTCATCTCAGAACGTTCCATGCTGTCACGATACACATACCGCAGTAGGAGGTGGATTGCCCCAAAAGAAGCACCCACACAACCAGGCACCTGCAATACCAACACCAAACAAGCAACATACATATACTTGCATGAGAGCCATTGGATTTATAATGATGATGGAATAAAAAGATTGGGGGCTTACATAGAAGAAAGGGTCCCTGCCAAGGAGGCCGAAGATGAACCAGGAAGTGCCACTCAGAAACACAAACGGCGACACCAAGAACGGCATGTACACCACGCTCTTTGTTTTTATCACTATAATCTGCATTTCATCACTATGCCAACCTCCTCAGTCACTTCTTATGTGTACACGAAAATCATAGTGATATCCCAGATGAGAAATGGAACCACAAAAAAATCTCAATAACAAGTGAACAGTGTGTGAACTTGTCGTGTTGTTTTGTTCGTCTGTCATGAAATTTTTGGCCATTACATCCCATCTTTGTCACCTCAAATTGATTATTCCTATATATATATATATATATATATTATAATTTTACCACTCTAGCTTGTAGAATGTAAATAAGTACTCAAACAGTGTTTGGGCGACAATAAAAGGGCACTTACGATGATGGAGAGGGGTGACGTATACATGAAGATGGAGAATATGGCGGTGGCGAAGTCGCAGAAGAGCATCCTGGGCTTGCCGTGAAATTACAAGAGCGGGCCGCCGGCCACCACGGAGAACACTGCAAGCACGAGGACCAAGAGGCCAACAATTCTGAGCTTCTCCTTCTTGGGTGCAAACACGATGAAGGTCAACACGTACATGGTTTCCATCACGACCCCTGTTCCATTCACTGTTGATAGCAGTATTTTGTGAGGCGACACAAATGGCAGACCATACCAGGCAGAGAGGAGACAATTTAGGAGTGTCAAGATGTAAGGAGCGCCTGAGAATTCCTCTGTGGACCTGTTCTCTATGATCCTCTTGAATGTCACCCTACAACACCAAAAGTGATAACATCAATTTTCGTTCAAAAAGAGTTACACACACACACACACTTCATTTCAAGAAAGAGAAGGAATCCCTTATGCATCTATACGTACACGGGAGCCAAGAAGAGAAATAAAGCAGAAGCATTTCCTGCAAGGACAATGAAAATAAGAGGAATGAGAAATAAAGGAGAGCAGAATCCTTGCTAAAAAACATATAATTAAGGAGACCCACCGAATATCCCGACGAAGAAACGCAAGAAATCCATATGATTTTCAGAGAATAATGACATGTTATCGTTGATGAGAAAAGGGAAGGAGCAAGTGGTTTGTGTTGTGTTGGGTGCAACTGCAAATAGTGATAATAGCGAAACCGAATCTTTGAGCGACACTGAGGGCTTGATTGGAAACCATTTTAAAATTTAGGTTGGATTCAAAATCTAGATTTTACCTTAAAATTGAGATTTTGTTCAAATAAAATTTTTTTTCCAAAAGCTATTTTGGTTACAAAACCTCGGTTTAAAACCTAGGTTTTTTCTTTCATACTTTTTCCTCTTTTTTCTACTTTTTTATCTTTCCTCTTTCCTACTTTTTTCCTTTTTTCTCTTTCCTCTTTTCTACTTTTTTTCTTCTTTCTCTTTCATC
>JANTPZ010001101.1:0-28260 GCA_025593235.1 Vachellia pachyceras | reverse complement strand
CATACTCTCTTTTTACTACTCTTTCTTACTTTCCTCTTTCTTACTTTTTCTCTCTTTCTCTTTCTTACTTTCCTCTTTCATACCCACTTTTTCTTACTTTTTTACCTCGAAATCTGTAAAAGCTATAACTTCCCAAACATAAATCACATTTCAAAACCTAGATTTTACCTCGGAATCTGTGAAACCTAGGTTTCATAGCATCCAAACCAGCCCTAATTCACTTTCGTTAAATCTGATATCTGAGCAATTACTGCAAGTCTGACCAAGTTTGGAACCTTCTGACTTCCTCTTTTCTAAGCTCTTCTGTTTAAACTTTAAAGGAGATTTCCTTTTCCATATCAAGCAGTTCTACTCATACATAATTCATTTTACTCTAAATACTGGATTTGAAAAGTGAATGAAGCTTGATTAAAGTTTCCCTCAAGTTCATAATATATATGCATACACATGGCATGTGTGTGTATGGGAAGGCAATTTTGGGTGTGGGAATTTTTAATTGGAACACCAGAAGATTAGTCAGACAATACAAGAGCTAGCTGGCTAGATTCGACAATTTAAAAAGAAAAGAAAAAGCATTAATTTGCATCCATCATATATAGAGATGCCTTTCTAATGTAGCTGCCTCTACCTGTTAAAAAAAGAGAGAGAGAAAAGTACTGGAAATGAAAAGTGAATGGGAAGCAAGCAGTGGGGAAGGTAGCCAACTTCAAAATTATCGTAAAATAAGTTATTATGCAAGCAAGGACCACAGCACTAATCAGGATTTGGGGTGCATGTCTGCTAGAACCAGAAACCAGGAGGAGAAAGAAACTTACAGAAGAATTAGCACCAATTCATCAATACTTCATACTCACCAAAGTGACTTAAAAAAGCATTTGAACATCATTCTCAAAAATTACCATGTGTCCATGCATGTGTATATATAATAATTATAGGGGAAATTCTCAGTTTTATGTTACAGACCATCCTTGCAAGAGCTCTTCATATTTCCGAACTTCTCAAACTCTCGTACGTAAATGATGCTTAATTAACACATGTATATAACCATATAAAGAGTTGTGACCTACATGAGTTTGTTTTGATCAACATTTCCAAGTCTTTTTTAATATAAACCAAACCCGTGTTCTCTCCTTGTCATTAGCACTGATATATACTACCAGTGGCAGAATCAGAACCCTGATTCAGGGGTGCAAACAATTTTTTTAATAGTGAGTTCAAGATAAATGAGACTTATTTTTAATATATTTTAAAAAGAATTTGACCAAAAATTTAGTGAGTTCAAAATTAACAAATGAGTGGATACAAAATAAATCACATAGCACTAATATATACCTAATTTTCTGAAACTCACCATAGCATAGGTCCGCCTATGTATACTGCCTTGACCATTACAGTACTAAATACTTTACACAGCAAATCATTTAATTCCTAAAAATCAAAATCCCAGTGAAAAGTGAAAACAATAAATTAAATGCCAAGAATATATGAAGAATTTTAGAACTGAATATGATAGCTAGCTTCTAAGTGAGTTGTTTGAAACTTGTTCTAAAGAGAATGCTTGGACAATTACAGCTTCAGCAAGTCAAAATTCATTTTGGAATAATGCAAGCGCAAAAACAGATAGTCAAAGTTTTGTATCAGGAAGGGTAAGGAAGCCATTGATCTATGGATATGGATTAGGGAAGACGTGTTAATGTATTTGAGGGGAAAATTGAGGGTAATACATATAAAAGGGCATTTTAGTAATTTTATGGAGTTAAAATTTTTAGATTTAGTTCACAAATATTGCAATGGAATAAACAATTACCTGCATGATATTTACCACCATGAGGTTTATATTTGTTAAAATAATTGAGAATAATGCAATTCAGCGATTCACATTTGTTATCGTATCATACCATCGCTTTTTTTTCACCCACATATAAATAATGACAATTCTCAGTTCTGAGAGTGTAGTCCTTAGCATCTGTTCTAAAAACAATCCAAGAATCTTAGATCAATAGAACCTGCCTTATCCATTTCGTCTTTCTATGTTTGCAGCCTTGAACATGCAGTGGCTTCAAGTTATTAATTATTACAAAAAGGTCTCAGATCAGCTTCACCCTACACACACACACACACATCTTGTTTCCTGCTCAGATTTGAGGAGTGTGTGATCCTAGAAGTTCCAAGCACTAGACAGCAGTCCTTCAGAAGAACCCTATATATTCTTGGTACAAATTAAGATTGAGACGCATCGATGTCCTTCAATGTAAATATATCTATGTACAGCACTGCATTTTCTGATCCCAACATATATATTACCAACCCCCCCCCCCCAAAACAAAAGTTCAATTTTGATACCCACCAACCAAGCACACACTAATTTTATAAACGAGTGTAAACATACATTCTAGAGGCCAGAGTCCAGTAGTTTTGGGGAATCTGTGTGCACGTACGGCTTCATAAACAAAATGAACATTAAACAATTCTAGCAATGTCTTCATTTAATTTAGATTATACTTATAACACACACGAGGTGCAAATATAATTATTTTCATCTCTGGTGGGAGAGATATTAAACTCATTCTCATAAATAAGTGCATGTGACAGACACAAATCGTCAGACATCGGGAGAGATAAAGCTCAAGCAATAAGAAAAGACTGGAGTGTGAAAAAACGACCAAGTTTTGGTTTTCCCACTTACCAAACAGCGGATAATAGTAATTATAGTTCTTCGAGATATATATAATATCCCCGAATGAATTCAAACAACGTATTCATATGGCAGAAGGTTTTGCTTTCATATATATTGTACTATTCTATACATGTATGTCACATGGTTTTGATCGAATATGCTTTTCTAGTAGTAGCTGAAAGCAAAAGTGGAATTATGGAGGAAATGAAGAGAGGCACCATTTTAATGGAGCAATCAAAACGTGTCTTCACACACACACACACCAGAGACCTTAATAATATAGCTAGTTGCAGCAATAAGTCAGAACCAAGGAAATACCTGACTTTCTATGTGCTTTTGACCTTATAGAGAATTAGGGATTGCTTATTTCAGAGGAAAAAGGAAGGAGCACCTTTGCTCCACATAGGGTTTCTTAATTAATTTACTTATGGGTTATCATGTTTAATCCAAATTCAAGTGCTCGTGTGCATATATCAGAAAGGTAAAGTGCATCAGTAAAGCAACTAGGTGACTGTATTCATCAGTGTAAAATTTAATAAAGATCATTGCTGTAGGTCCGTAAAATAAATAAAAAAAAAAGTTTTACCGAAAGAAAACCAGAGCTCCCTAGTTATCCATTAGAATTAAACTACTAATTAATATCACCATAGCAAGGTTATAATAACTAGGGGTGAATATGCAACATTCCAAAATGGTATAAGAAAAATTTCTAGGCTTCCTATCTAGCTTAGCTTATTTATGTAAAGCAACACAAGGATTATGCTAGCTAGTGCATATATATGTGCTTCACAATATATATATATGCAGCAAAACTAGCATTCAAAATTGATAACATCGTTCACCATTAATTTTTTATGAAGTTGACCTGATCTGATCGATCTATGGTCATCCACTGTAACCAAAAGCCACTGACTGAAGGTCATCCACCTCATGGAAGCCCCTCTGCCTACTACTTCCTTGCATGTCAAAGGACAATGAGTTACAATTGGTCTCCTCGTAATGATAGCTCGAAAGCGAACCACTTTCTTCCATGGTTAATCCTGATGAGTTTTTATAATCCCCAGTAATAGGGTTTGGATTCACGAAAGGAGTTGTATAATTTCCGTAGCACTGTGTTGCAAAGGAATTAATATCAGACGAGCTGGGAAGAAATTGAGCCCCGGCCGTGTGGGAATTCTCAGCCTGGAACCACTTTTGAAGATCATTATCAGAGAAAGCAGCAGGTTTATTAGGGTTTTCAGTGACAGAGGGACTCAGAATATTGCTCTGAGCTGCTTGTTCCCTCAGATAAGCTAGCTGAGCTTGTAAATTAACCACCTGCAGAATTTAAAGCACAAGTTACAGATGTTGAATTCAAGATTCCAATCACAAATTAGGGTTTTCGATCATGATGTATTTAAATCACGCGAGCACGCACACAATATACAAGAGTGTGTGTGTGTGTGAGAGAGAGAGAGAGAGAGAGAGTGTGTGTGTGTGTGTGTGTGTTGCTCGCTCTCTCGTAGAAGACAGACCTGTTGTTGGAGGGCGAAGATATGGGAGACACAGCCATAAATAGGATCCTGAAGCCTAGCTTGAGCTTCATAAGAGATGGTCACTGCAGCTTCACAACGGTCACTTACAGGGAGATGACCAAGAAGCTTAGAGACGTTGCTTGCACCAAAAACCTTATGAATGGCTGCAAAATGAGTAGCGCCTTGTTCATGGCAAAAGTAAGGTGCAAAAACACAGCCTCTCACACATTTCCTTCTCAAGAATTTGCAGGCTCCACAGGGAGAACCAGAACCTGTCATTTTAATGATTTTGGGGTTTTTGAGGTAATAATGTCTTATTTTGGTTGTTTTCTGGCTCTTGTGCAATTCACAATCATTTATCACCATCTTTATATACACCAAAGCAAGAGGAGGGGTGGATTTGAATAAGGAATAATTAATTCCTTTAGGTTCCCTCATTGGCCTACAGTACTTGTTTTGTTATATAATTTTTTAATTTAAAAAACACGATACCATCTCACCATAATAAATTAGATTGATTTCTTTTAAATTTTAGTTTTAGATTATATATAATTCACACTCTTCTTATTTCAAATATGGTTTCCAACTTCTTTTTTATTTCTAGAATGCCACAGAAGTTAATAATTAACTTCTTACAAGAGTATTGTTTCTTTCAGAAATTCAATTATTTATTTTTATAATCATATTTATCATCAAAATGTCAAAAGAAAGTTAAGCATAATTTATATCACTACATAGGTACTGTTCATGTGCAATTAACCGTGAAATCACATTTAAATGTTCCGTACAAAGCACAGGATTATATAATCCTTTTATTTTTAAAAAAATATTAATCCGAATTTTCTGAAACATAGAAGTTAGCCTAATTTATTATTTTTATCTGTCAGAGAAATGAGATTCCGTTCCACACCTTTAATACGACAAAAAATAGCAAGTATTGATTGGTAATTACCAAACCCAATTGTATAATTTGCTTGACGATTTGGATCTATCTGCTCTTTTGTCCTTTCTTTTCTCAATAATAATGCATTAATTGGCAGCTTATTTGTGGCAGCCGCAAGTACTTCGACTTTTCGTCTTTTATTGACCTAGAGAATATATTTGATGAGAATATACATACAGAGAATCAAATCGTCATAACTATGGGTTAATTATTGTTTACTCATTGCTACAGCTTTATGGCATTAGATAACTTTTTTAAATATAGATCTATCCTAACATCTTGAATAATTAACTTTGTCTATATTGCAGATGGCTAAAAACTTGGAAGCAAGAACCATCTACCGCCATCCGACAAAGGGATTACTCTTACTGTAATTTTCTTATTACACCAAAACAATGATGAAGTATGTGTGTGTATTATTGTATTTAGAGTACATAAACTACATAACGCGCGTACATTGGATCGTTTGCCATAATTTAAAATCACGATTGCACCACCAGAAAAATGTCATTTAGCGATGGAAAATTCGTTATTTTCTGTAGCTAAAATGAGAGTCGTTAATATTTTTCGTCTCTAAATAGAAATTTTCGTATGGAAAATAGTCATTTAGCGATAGATTTTTCCCATCGTTAAATAGTATTTTTCTGGTATTTTGAAAGGCTTATTAGTTAAGACGTGGCGGCACAAATTACTATACATGCATATTGCAATATCATGCGTCAATTTAAAGAGCATATGTAGTAAATTAGGCTTACAATATATTATAAACAAGTCATATCATGGTTAACGAGTTGAAACCAATAATTTGTGAACTCACTTCAATAATACGGGGCACTGCGTCTCCAATTAACAAGCTAGTGGGGGAGTGGTGTTTTTCATTGATAAGACACGGGTTATAGAACTTATTAATAGTTAATTAATAGGATTGATAAGAAATTAAATATCTGATTAATCACAGAAAAGGATCAGCATTTGCTGGAGGATTATATTCTTGTTGTGGGAATAATAGCTTTACAGTGAGTACATGTCAAAGCAGCCAAAAAAGGGACACAAAAAAAAAACCAGAAGAAGAAGGCAGATTCCCAAGAAATGAATGAAACAAAAGAAAGTGCACTAGTTTAGTACATACAAGAGGATAATCTAAGAGGAATGAAGGGGACGAGAAAGCTAATGGGAAGATTTTGCTGCCTTTTCCAGAACCTGGAATTGTTTAAGCCTTTCAAGCGAGGGTTTGTCGAGCAATTGTGATTATAATTATCATTTAATAAATATTTTGCAAACTCATTCATAACTTGAATCACTTTCTTGTGTCCAGTAGAAGCACCAACATGTAGACCTCACTTAGGCTTAATCAGGCCCCACAGCCCCCAACATAGCTAATAATGACACCCTAACCAAAGCCAGACCTCATAATTAAACGGGAAAAAGTATCAAGATGTATCAAGCAACAGAATTAATCACAACATGGTTTTAAAGATTCAAAAATTACCATAGGGACATAGGAGTAACTGCTGATATTGTCATTACTAACCTCAGCAGCATTCATTAACAACCTTAGCAGCTATATCTGGGACCTCATGGTAATTTTTGAATCTTTAGGATCATTTTATGGTTAATTATGTTGCTTGGAACCTCTGGGTAATTTTTCCATTAAACGGTCCTGATCAAATTGAAGTTTTCAAAGAATTTTGAATAGAAGAGTGAAAATTGTGGATGCAAAAAAACAAGAGAAAATGTAATCAACTTATTAAAACCAAATTATTATTTTTATACGACTCTAACTAATTTCAGTTGATCATAAATCAACTTATAAATAGAATCAAAGGAATATATATTTAATATAGATGCATTCCTTGATACCACTTGTTATATTACCACAAAATGAGATAATAACAAGTCATTCATATCCCTATTAAATAATTTGTAGAGATTATAATACATATATAGTGGAATTTTTTCCCCTTAAAAACAAAGGCTCTAATTGGAAGGGCGGCTGTAAAGTGCTATTGAGAAAAGTTGATTTTGGAGATATATATATATATATATATATGTACATATAGGAGTGATTGCAAGGCTAGCCTATAGATAAATAAGGACACCATTAATTGAACCAACGAGAGAGAAGCAAGTGTAGGATTATTAACATTGCATGGCCCTTGATTAGTGGAAGCCATTTTCTCCCCTCAATGAGGAATTGCTTTGTATCGTCCCATTTTTACTTGTTTCCCACTTTCTTTCATCACATCGACCAAATTAGTATCCTTCCACACAATAACGTAACACACACACACACACACACATATTGTTTAGTAAGGATGGTTTTACTGACTGCTGTTAGGTAAACTAACTATGGTTATTGTCTAAACGATGCAAGACCAAGAGACCCACCCTTTGTGCAGTTATAGGTAGATTACTTATTACTTTCCTGTGTCCATTGGGTTTCCATCACCATCTTACATCGTGTGTGCTGATAATTATAGACTATATATGGTTGCCTTGCCTATGTTCTTTGGTTTGACCCAAGTGATTGGAGATTTAAAAAATCATACGTGACAGAGTGATTATAAAAAAAATACATCTATTGTCCTCGACCAAATTAATAATTTATATTTAATCATAAATTATTATTCCGCTGTTGTTGGATATAAACAAAAATAATCTTAGCTTTCCTAGAAAGTTTTTAAATTTGAAATTAAAAAAATTTTAAATCTAAATTTGAAATTAAATTTAGATACTTTTTATCAATTAATTAACATAAATTAAAGTACATCTTATCTTAATTAGGTCAACAAGAGGTTATTAAATTGATGAAGAGGCTGGTTATAGCTATCACAAGCAAGGCTACAGAAAGGTGGTTAATTCTTAGGTCGGGTAATTTGATATTTAATATGTTTTCCTATTTGATGCAAGTTATTATATTTTTCCCGTTATTTTTTATAATGAGGAAAAATATTTTTTTCCTTTTTGGGTAAAGATGAAGAAGGTCCTTATTCCAACACTGGACCATATACAGTTATTGTTTTGGAGGGAATTTATTTTAGTAGTTTTTTTAATGTTTAATGATATCATGAGTTAGAGAAAATAGATGGGAAAGGGACCAAGAAAAGAAAAAAAAACAAAGAGAAAATATCCGTTCATATGATTTAAGTTGGTATTGAGTCCTCTCATTGTCTTAGATTGTGTGTATAAATATAATATACATATGTGTATTAAAGAGTTAAGGTTGATTTTTACCCAGCGAGAAGTATAACTGGGAATTCAAGCTGGGTCGACCCTTCACAGGTTTAAACTTAAACAAGCCGGTCCATTGTAGACCCATTAACACAAAGGGCTTGAATTTTAAAGTCTGGCCTATGAAATGGCGGGTTTGGGCTGGCTCACGGGCGTTTGGCCCATTTAATAAAAAAATTCTATTTTCTTGTTTTAATTTAAAGTAATAAAATTTTTAATTTAATACATAAATAATGTCAAGATTAAATTAAAAAATAAAGTTAAAATAATAGTATATTATGAACAAAAATTTCAACGATTGGATATGAAAATTGTTTTAAGTAATAGTCATGTTATTTATAATCAGAGTTAAGAGGATGTGTAAATATTAATAATACAAAAAATAAAATGATAGAATAAAATTTTGCATTCATTCTCCAATTTTGCAACCTGGCACTTAAGCTTATTGGTCATAGGACAACCCGTGAGTCATGGGTCGGCCCACGGGTCACTGGTATCTTTAACATATTTTTACTTTTTTCAAATAGATCAAATTATAAAAATGTATTTTTAATTTAGTCTTTGAAAAGTAGTTTGTATGTGGAAAACAACATAACAAGTTTAATATCAAAATTAGAAAGAATAATAATTTGAGGAATGAAAATATGCTTGTCTTTATATAGCACATGCAATGACTAGAAATAAGTGTTTGCTTTAAATGATTTATTCTAAACTTGAAGGAAAAGAGTGAGTTGTTATAATATAATACATTAGATAATTTGTAAGAAAAATTATATTTCAATGATATTTTTTCACATTTGCATATTTTTATGAGGTATATGATTGACAAGAAAACAAATTCACAAATAAATGTTTGATATGAAAGGATTTGTTTCTAAAACTACAAATATAGGAAAAGCAAATGATATTTAAAACCAAAATAAAAAATAATTTGACGGATCTAAACGGACCCTATAGGGCTAACCCTTTTAAGCCCCCTCATTTTTTTAACACTAAATCACATGCCCCTCCCTCAACTTAAATAGGAAGCTTTAGTTTGACAAAAGGGAAAAAAATAAGATAAATTTATGTTTAATTATATATGGTGGGAAAGTGTCATAAGCTGACAAAGTGGCATACGTATAAGATGTATGGGTTTGGTTGATACATAATGCCCCCACTTCCATTTAATTAATGGGAGGATTAGAGACAAAGTGCAGTACATGTTGTCCAAAATAAAATGATGAGCACTTATCGATGTGAGCATGTTCTGCATTATATAACTGTGTAATTATGTAATTAATAACTATGGATATGTAAATGATGAATGAAAGCACACATATACATGTTTGAGTAACTGTTTGAAAATTCTGAAAAAGGGGAATGAATAAAGAAACTCACACACCATACTTTACAGATGAACTCATTGTCCTCACATCACTGCTTATAATGCGCTCCATTTAATGTCCAGAGAGGCTTCCCCCTTCTCAACCAAACATCACAGTTCATAATTTTCCCCCTAAAGCACAGCCATCATTTTGTTTGAGAGACAGTCCTATTTGAAGCATTGTTGAGCATCAAATACAGGTATATTTATTCAATAGGGATTCAAACATTGATTCAGGAACATCCCCTTTTTATTAAACTTAACCCGCGTTGGTTAACCTTGTACAGTTACATGTGTGTGCAAGGTGAAAATCACAAACGTTTCAATAAATGAAAGAAAACAATCAACAAATTAAATTTAATGGAAGGTGTTAGTCTGTTATAGCATAATAGATTGAGGTTTAAATTCCCACAAAAAAAGTATCCACATTTAATACCTGTACTATCACAAATTATTATACAGCGTAGACCTAGATATTAGATAAAAGAGGGGAGAGTTAAGAAGGAAAGCTGAATATAAAAACCTGCATATACATTATTGTGTGAGTTATTTTCTTTAAAATATATGATTAGATAGAGATGAGAAATTAATTAATTTATTTTTTGAAAGGAATTGAGGAAATAGAGTTGAGGTGGAGAGAGCGTGCGTAATAATTGATGGGTATATGATTGAGGTGCACGTGCCCAATAGGAAAAGACTTGAGGCTGATGCTCTTTGGGTTTGAATAATTGGATGATTATTTTTCAAAATTATTCAATAAATATTCCCACACTCATGATTCCTTAATTCTCATTTGCTCCCCCACACCGCACGAGTGCTCCCTGTTCTTAATTTCTTCTTTAATTTACTCCTGCGGGTCCCACATCCTCCCTGCCTCCACGTCATCACCAATCTTGTTCTTGTTTTTTTCAATTAATTGATTAATCTCCCAGCAGGCAGTTCCTAAATTATGCTCCTGCTGCTTGATTAATAATTAATCACCCAAATGAATATTAATTGCTCTCGCATCCACTCTCTGTGTAATGTTACTCCCATAAACTAATATTATCACAACCAAATCACCCATCGCTACACGATAAAACAAAGGTCAGTCGCCCCCCCCAATATATATATATATATATATATATATATGAACCTAACTAATAGACCAAACACGACAAAGACTCTCAATTTATTCATTTCAAACTCAAAATCTAGGAAGTCTCATAAGTAACCATGAAACATTCATTCATATTTTTAACCATGAAACATTCATTCTAGCTACTACTTGTGAAGCCATACACTACTTTTGATAATTGATACAATAGTTGAATAACTAATTGGTATATTCGTTAATTTTCCTGAAGTACAGTTTTTTATCTTGATTGTACTCCAACAGAAACATCTTAATGTATATAATCAATTTAATACTTAAAAAAAGCATTGTAAATTTGAGAGACATGGTGGGTTGAAACTTGAAATCTTATATTTATAATAAAATTAATTCTCCAACTAACTCTTATATTAAAAAGTAAGAGATAATACAACATAATTGTAATAATTACTCAATCAAACTTACATGCGCAGGCGTGTGTGTGTCTATATATATATGCTGGACTGATGGTTTATGCTAGTACTGGGAATACAGGCCAGCCCGTGAGTTGCTGGCTGGCCCGCGCAGGTTGGCGGGCTCAGCCCGCCTAACCCGCGGGTTCAAAGTGCAGCCTGCCACTTTTGGCAGGCTGCGGTCCAACCCGCATTAACGACATTAGTTTATACAATTGTTTGGAGGGGGGATCGAGGGATTATATACCAAAAAAGAATTTGGATGTCAGCTGATTTTGGGGTACTACCCAAATGTATTTTTATTTATTTATATTATTATATTCTACATTAAATAAATGATATTATGATATACTATTGTTAAAAATGGTTTTGTTTTTAAATTTTTATGATTTTTTTAAAGATGGATACTCTTAAGTTTGGATGAGTTTGGTGCCTTTTAAGGTGTTCATATTTAAAAAATCATAAAAAATTAAAAAATAACCCATTTTTTATCTATGAAATATCAAAAGGTCACTCATTTTATGTAAAATGATAAATACATTTGGAAAGCGCACAAAATTGGAGAGCAACTGACACGCCAATCCGCAAAAAAACACAGACAGACACGGTTGTTGAATGGACAAAGACGGTGCTGGAATACGATGCTGACTGGTCTGTCCCTCTAAAGACCAGTCAGGCCGACACCCAATGGGGCCCCTCCACGTCCCTTCATTGTTTCCTGATATCTAGGGCTTACGTCCTCCCCTTGTATCTCCTTCTCATTCTACACCACACACCACCTACGACTTTAAGTAACTTCCCTCTCCTAAATTGCTTCTGTTATCATACCCCACCACACACATATATATGTATGTATATCTCATTGTAATTAGTTATCATGTCTTCAAGCAACCTGCCTGCCTTTAATTTATACGCCATCAGATATCTGTGTATAATAAGTCAGTTTAGTCGTAATTTTTTTGTATTTTATGCGATGAATCATCTGTGAAACGCGCTGTGATCAGATTTTGAAACATATTTTACACTGGATATCCCCATCGGATTAATTAAGATAATATATTGATGATGCAAGTAAAAGCGACTCCGCCCCAAGAGCTCCAAGATCTAAATAATACCATCTACAAATTAAACGAACATGATGTTGCTTCGTCACCGAGGAACATCTGCAGAAAGCTTCACTTTCAACACCATTTTATAAACAAAAAATGTTATGTGCATATTACATTAACTAGTTCATTCGCAAGCTACTTTTGGTATTTAAAAATTCATCAAGTGTAGTTTGAACGGGAGGCAAATGTTCAAAGTTGAACCATAATTTAAGGACTCCTTCGCTTCTAATATCTATTCATTAGAATATATACATATTTATGTATATATGATTATAAAGAAGCGACGATGAGCTATAATAATATATAGGTTGTCAACTCAGGAGGGTTTAACGCGGTAAAGTGAAACTTTCCATGACCAGGACTAGTGATTACACAGGTGGAGACAACCTGGAAAAGACTTGGTGGAGTATATTTAGTTCAAATGCTCAAGCTGTAACCTCATTCGGAAAGGCATTTGACTGAGATCAGCTAATAATAACATGAGGCATAGGATTAAAATCAAAGGTAGGACCTACAACATGATCACAGTATCTAAATGACAGAAACAGAAACTGTTTTAAAGAATGAGAGCCCATGTGTAGCTAAGCTAGACTTGGTTTATTATTAGGCTTAATTTGTTTCGAACAAGCTAAGTCACCTCCAATTTTCTCCCATCTCTGATCTTGACGGAAATACTGGCCCATTCGAGCTATGTACAAATATTAATGGTTCATAAGTTAATTACACAAAGACTCACGTATATATATACTTTATGGTTCATAAGTTAATGGGGAAAAGAAGACATCAGTTCCTTGATTTAGTAAAGAGGCGTTAAGTACGTTGAAAGAGGAGCAAAATCAAGCTTTTACGTGTCATCTCTAGACAGATGGAATTTCACATCAGTTTAGGTCCTTTCTTCCAATTCGGTCTCCATCTACGCCTAACTACTATACCTTTTTCCCAAGCTTTTCATTTTTCTAAACCGCTACTTAAAGGTTGGATTATAAATTTATAATACACTGCTACTTACTGAATGAAAAACGCTACTGTTCTTGTTTCTTCCTCGATCCCTCTGCAAGTTCGAGCACAATAATCTAGGCAAGATTGTCGCATATCAATCGGGTTGGGCCTCATCACTGAGATATTTAGGCCCATGTTTGATGTGGCAAACCTCGAATGAACAATATATATATAATGACTAAAGGTGCTTCGAACTTAATCACTTCGAGCAGGAGGACATTTTGTATCAGAGAAAAAGAACACAGGCTAAGCAAATGAGCAATCACCTGAAAAGAGACAACAAATTGATGATAGGAACATGCACAGGGAGGTTTCAGATGAGGATGTGTATGGATGAAGGAAGGAAGAGGAAAAAATTTATGATTAGTTTTAAGCTAGTTTGCAGTTACGTTGAAGTATGAATCAAACAGCAGTGGTCGATTTCAAATCAGAAAGTGGAACATATACATTAACTCTTAAGGTTTTTAGATTAGAAGCTATAATGTCCGAAGGGCATGCCTAGCTGCGACAACAAATATACAGACAAACCTTCCTGGGCTAAAACTAAATAATGCTACGTATATATGTGATCATTTATATATATATATATATATATAGGTTGGTCCTGCTCTACCAAATCTATCAGGTATATAGACTTGTAATGATGGACTCTTCCCATTAATTGAAGTAAACGCTAAACAACAAAACGAAGGACTCGTACTCATCGCTTTTGGATGCAATTATCCTAGCCTATTAAACCTAACTGACCCATCTTTTTTAAAACAAATATAGGGTTATAAGCTATAGACCAATGGGCTTATCATCATGAACAACGTTAAGAATTAGACCCAAATACAGGGCCTTTCATATAGTCTGATTTCTACAGCCCTGTAACAACGCACTACTAAAAAAAGGGTCTGTGCTTTTTCCATATTATAATATTGATGATTCGGCCACCCACACATCATCATCATACTCAAATAATATATATATATAACCCAAAAGTGATCATCTTTCATTACAGACAACGGATAAACGAAAAAGCAAAAGTGATGCCCCAGAAAAGAAGTAAGCTATAGCTCTTGACAAACTGTCAAAAAACTTCAAAATGAAAACATGACAGTTTTAATCCCCCATGGAAAGGATTTTTAATGAAATAGATAAAAGAAATAAAATGATGAGAGTAAGAACAGTAAAATAAAAATGAAACTAAAATGAATTAGATGAAACGCTAGTATATAATGGGCAAAAAGGAAAAAAAGAACAAGAAACGCTAGTATATAGTGTGTACTCCTCATGTCCTTAACTAACCAGGTATGTATGAATTATTCAACTAATTTGATTACATTAAAAAAGGTAATCAAGTTAAGTAATTATAATAAATATGATATGACTTTTTAAAAGTACGTACCTTCATTGATTGCAGCTATTATTGCAAGATAAGATCTCGTTACCTTGTTGAGAGGCAATTATTAATAGAGATGATTTGGGAATAATAAATATGGAAGATTGATTTTACATTTCGGATCAATACCAAATGATTTTCATTTAGGTCTTACATTAACAATGAATTAGCTTTATTTTTGTTTAGTATGAGTATTTGAGTAACAAAAAAAGCTCAGATGAAAATGATGAAGGAAGAAATGAGTGGCATATGATGTTAAGGGGGATTTGAACAAATCTGCTGGATTGGATCTGACAGACTAATGAAGGAAGACGGGAGCAAGTAGTAAGACATTGATGCAAATTGAAATAAAACTCCTCAATTTCATATACTCATTTTATAAATTATAAATCACTTTAAAAAAGTCATTTATACCGTTAATCCAAACAGACACATATTGCAACGGTGGAAGGGGATCGATGTTGTCCTCCTCGAAATTGCGGGCCAATGCTCCAACTCAGGAGAACGACCCACTTGAAATGTCGACGTTAAGATTCAAGGGCCCTGGTACTATGACCAAGTTCACCAGTCCAGCAAGCAACTTCCTTTCAAGACGCTAAACAAATGCTAAGCTCCTTAATTAGACACTTGCTATTATGACCAGACCAAAAGTATCAATCAATCAAGTAGATAGTAATGAACACAAAAGCAAACCAATTGTACGGTCACCAACCACAATATAAAGCCTATTGCACTCTAACTTGCACTTCAGTGTCACTGAGCAGATTAACTGGATATATTGAAGAAAATTCGAGTTTAAACGCTAGTAAATAAAACCAATTATGTTAATCAATTTCCCTGCTTAGTTAAATGGCATATAACTCCTCCATCTGTGCATGATGTGTCATTTTACGTTGGTGGTTTACAGGTTGGGCATTTACTTGGAATAATAAATAGAAAGGCACTTCATTGCTGTGAGTTGAAGTAGGTTGTAACTGCTATTCAACTCCATCAGATATCATACTCTCATTTCCAGGCAACACAGTCAAAATGGTTCGTGCCTGATTCCATGACCTTGGTGGCACACATATGGGTCCATTTGAGAAAGCGGTGAAAGAGTGCTTTTATCATTTACGAGGCAAATGTGTAAATGATATTATCTCGTTTTACGGAAAAACACTGTTAAACTTGCTTTTGAGGTATTGAATTGCTTTGCCAAACACTGTCTATCATATATTCAAAATACTGCTTTAGATTCTACATATAAATCCATTTTATAGGACAATTTGTGTTACAAAATAGATCTTATAGTAATGACCGATGATAACCATAAATCTAACTTAAGATGCGGTTCATTACATGATGGACAGGCATTAAAAAAAGTCAGAGGAGCTGAAATAGTGGTTCACAAGCTAGTAATGCACGTAATAGACAAGTATTGAATTGGCTTTTGAGAATATGCTCTAGGGAATTAATTATTTTGGAAAAGATTGCTTTGAAGAAATTGTATAGGTGACGGGTGCTTGACAAGGATACATTTACAGGGCTTGATGGAATGTTTCTAAAAGCCAAACGTACGTTCAACAGTATTTTTTCTCAAAACGAGATGATTTTCTTTATAAATTTATCTCGCCTTATGTAAAAATACTTCTCTACCGTTTTTCCAAACAGACACACAATCTTGGATGAAAAGTGATTTTTTTAGTAGCTCTTCCAAACACCAAGGTGAACGTGATTGAGTTGAGGTAAGGGATTGCACATTTTTTTCTTCTTACTCAAGATTACTTAAATTGCTATGGGATACTAAATACAAAAATTTCTCTCAACTGAAATTTAGATCTTAATTCAATGATTGGTTTATCTAATCTTGCTGACAAGAAGATGAATGTTAATGGACTGGAATGTAAAATCCCATGTTAGAAAAAGCACAAAGGCCAAGATGGCCCATCAACCTCCTGGATCATTTACTGTTCTTGATAATGCGGCTCTGCCGCCCATACGATTAACAAGTATTATGCTGGTAGAGCTCCAAATCCAATAGTTTTCAAACCAACGCAAGTGAACTATAATGCCTCGTTTGGTACACTGGAATTGATTTTGATGAAAATGGATATGGATATGGAAATGGAGGTGGATATGAAAATGGATATAAGCTTTACAAGTACGTTTGGTATGTCATGGAAATGGAATCATATTTTTACATAAAAATATTAAAATGTCCTTTTATATTTAAAAAGTAAAAAAAATATAAAAACGTCTTCGTCTTCGTCGTTGAGGTTGCCGTCACCGTCTTCGTCGCTAGAGGTCGCCGTTGCCGTCTTCATTGTAGCCAAAGACGAAGCCTTCATGGTCGAAGACGAAGGTGAGCTCGAAGACGAAGGCGTCATGCTCGAAGACGAAGGCGTCGCCGGAGGTATATCGAACGGTCAAACCCATCGTGCTCGAAGATGAAGCTGTCGTTGGAAGTAGATGAAGCCGTCGCCGGAGGTGCCATCATCGCTCGTAGGTCACAGGATGGTCGAAGATGTAAAATCCTTTTCTTAAAACACCAATAACAAAATATTTGATTGAAAATTCCTTTGACTAGTCAATATTTAAACCGTAATCAGGCGTTAGACCATAAAGATCTAGACCAAACGTATGCCATTGATAAGTCAAACGGTCAAAATAATTCAACAATCAATCAAAATATGTCAATATATGCATGATGAGCCCTAACGTGGCAATATATAATAATACAACATAATCCAAAAAGAATGAAGCACTACTTTTAAAGAAAGTAGTTCAAGCTTCCGGAGTCTTCCCTGAAGGACCAGCAGGGAACTAACATCTGGAAAAATGTTAAAGCAACAGGGTGAGACAAACGTCTCAGTAACCAGCAATTCCATCTCATTGGGCATACGAGTAAGTGCCCATGAGGTGTCAAGTGGGACAGTCACATTAAATATAACATTATTTCAAAAATGCCAATTAGACAACATATATAAATAATCATAATTATTTATCAACTTATGACGCCATAATCTCATGCTTATATTATCATAAAGTTGCCTAGAAATCAATGCAT
Organism: Vachellia pachyceras; assembly: GCA_025593235.1. Classification (NCBI taxonomy): domain Eukaryota; kingdom Viridiplantae; phylum Streptophyta; class Magnoliopsida; order Fabales; family Fabaceae; genus Vachellia; species Vachellia pachyceras. The sequence continues at coordinate 10,446 of JANTPZ010001101.1, read as the reverse complement.
AAGATTTACTTCTGACCTCCCTTATTTCCTCCCCAGCCTTATTTCCTCTGACTGAACCCATGGGCTAGTACCATCCCATATGATTGGTAGTTAACTCAACGAGCTCATCGATCAAGTGATATGGACTGGCCAGGTCCACAGCGCACCAGATCGGACCATAGGCCAAATGACTAACTAGGTCCTCTACTATAACAGTGGGGTGTCATTGCCTTATCAAATACGAATGGGCCAAATGACTAACCAGTGTACACCGGTAGCCTACCACCTTATTTTTTCTTTTTGTACAAGAAATTCACCCCCTTATTTCCTCTTAAATAATCTCCCATCAAATCAACATCCATCACTCCCTCTTATATCAACAAATGTTAATAGAACTTTTCATATACTATTATCAATTCCACAAGTTCTTAATACAATAATTTCCAACATTTCGAAAATAATTCCATCAAATAAATAACACATATTATCTCTTAATGGAAAATATGTCCCACAAGGCAATTTCATTAACTTGATTGACCAAATCAAATATCAATGTCACATTTCATAAAATCAAATATTTAAAACCACTCACAAACATGTTACAAGTATGCACAAAGAGAGTAAAGTGGTTACCTCTCACCAAGCAATAAAATACTACCACAGGTAAATCCTCGCTCAACACCAAGACCCTATAAACGATCTACAAAAATTAAATAGTACTACGCATTACAACTAATTTGGGTGTAAAAAAGTTACTACTCAAAAGACTCGAAATTATTATTTCAACTATTTAATATTATTACTATTATTATTTATATAAAAAATTTCTAATTTACAGTTTATGATTTTAAAGATATTATACTTTTTAAATTAGAAACCCTTAATTTAATAAACAATCTAATTTAATTCAAATCTCAAGAATACCTTTAACATCCCAAATAAATTATTTAAACGAATTTTTAATAAATAAAAGTACCCACAAAAATTTGTTTACACACTTTTTTTATAAAGATATCTATACTCATAAATATATATACAGATATGGATATATATTTTATTTATTTATTTCTTTTAAAAAATTTATACTTAAATATATATATGAATATATATTTAAAATCATGTAATAGCAAAACTAATAACTTTGCTAATATCGAACCATTAATCATCAACTATTTAGTCCAAATATCAATATATAAAAAATCATACCTCTTTTTTTTAAATAACTATATTTAAAAAAATACTCCAAGCATAAAAAAATAAATCTAACATTATAGATCTTAGTTATAAAAACACATATACAATTTTATGATCTTCTACAAATAAAACTTAAACTGGACGAAAAATAAAAATACCAAATATTCTCTAATCAACATAATATTACTATCATTAGAAAAAGAAACATATTTGGAACAATTTTCGTGAAGGAAGTTTAATGAAAATAAATCATTTTACTTACCTAAATAATCCCCGAAGTATAACATTTAGACTGTAAACTACCTCCCTCCACCTCTCTCTCTCCAACTCACTCTCTTCTTTCTCTCCCTCTCTCAGCTGCTCCCTCTCTCGGTGAAAAAGATGAGTGTGTGTATATGAGTTGTGGTGAAAGTGTGTGTGTTTAGATTGTGAGGGGGTATTTATAATACCCCCGATAGGCTAGCGAACACACACATTTATTTTTTTATTTTTTTTCTTTTTCTTCTTCTTCACTCTATCTCTCTCCCACACTCTTCCTCTTCCCTCTTCCTTCACGTCATCTCTGCCGCCTGTTGTCTCTATTTTTTTTGGTTGATGGAACGTTATGGAAGACGGCGAACGGATGTGAAGGGCAAAAATGGAAAAAATGAATTTCATGGAGCTGGAATTGCAAAACTGAGGTTGAGAGATGGAATTGAAAAAGTGAGTTTTGGTGGATATGGAAATGGAATTGAATTCCATTTCCATCCAACCAAACATGCATGTATAATAGAATTGGACTCCATTTCCATTTTCATGTGCCCAATTCTATCATACCAGATAGGGCATAAATAACACTCCCTCGTGTTCTTTACATAAGCAATATTTTATTATACGGGGGTGTTTTTATAAACAATAAGTTGTATTTGTTAGAAAATATAATAAACCTTTTTTATTTTTAGCCACCATAATTATATATCTCTGTCTTTTTTTCCACTTATTCTTTCCCTCATCCTCTCGAAAATAAGAGTATACTGCACTTGGAAAAATTCACATCTCTAACCTATTTATTGTTTTAAATTAATTTTTATCTAACAATTGGTTTCGTGTAATTTGATATTTATTACTGTTCATATGCCGCCATTTAATATACTGGAATTGTCTTTTTAATTAAACGAGAATAAGTGGAATGTGAACGCAAACAAATGGCAAAGGATGGAGATGTAACCATATTTCAAAGGGGCATTTGATGTAATGCCTAATAAATGTTTTTATTTTATACCAATTTTATCAAGGAGCACATGTAGCAGGGCTGCATAATTAAGGCTTACCATTTCTCTCCACCTAACAAATATTTTTTGCCTTCACATGAGATACTTATTTTTTTTTTTCGATAGACTGTATAACACTTTTTATGTAAGTTATGTGATGAATACCAAAAAACGGTAAAAAAATTGTAAGACGAGGAATATGATTACCCATGATTTGTAATCAGTTCTATTTGATATTGTATACAATAAAATATGTAAATTCTTAAAGGGAGAATGACAGGAAAATATCTCTTAAATTTCCAAAACCCATTTAACGTTTTGAATAAAGATAACAACTAATAGGTAGCTGTCAATAAATGGGATTTTCAGAATTCATATGAAAAGATAAAAATATTTCTCATATATATAATTATATATATAGAAGAAGAATGAGGCACCCTCACGAGTCACCGGAGCTCTGGCGTCTATTTTCAAGCACACCTTGCAATGCAAATGTTTGATGAACATTGAGCAACCCCACCTTAATTCCCTGAAACTTTGGTGATCATTGAGTCATCAAACCACTTTGATAATAGATGGCACTTAAATATATAACATACGTAAGCAAGTAATATTTTATCCAATGACAACTCTTGTAATGTGAATGATAACATTTGTAAGGTATTGACAATTTCAATAACAACGTTTACTACAGCAACCCAAAAGAGTTATTAATATCATATGAAAAGTTGGTTGGGGTAACAAAGACAGCACAATAGAAAAGTTGTCAGTAGCATAAGAATACTTGTCAATCCTTTTGTAGAAATTATCAATACATTAGAAACTTTAGTTTTTCCAAGACTCGATGGAACAACATGGGCACTCTAAATGAGATGTTGTGGAAAACATAAAAAAAAGTTTGTCATTTTGTTAGGCAGAGTTGTCAATACGGTACGAAAAGTTGTTAACCAACTCGATGAAGTAATAGAGGCACAACAGTAGAAAAGTTGTTAGTAGCATAAGAATACATGTTAATTACGATATGAAAAGTTGTTAACAAATTCAATAGAACAACAAAAACACCAAAACGAAAAAATTGTCAACATCATAAAAACACTTGTCAACAGGGATTCACGTATTTTTATGCTATTGGCAACTTTTTCATTGTAGAATCTATGTTATTCCATTGAATTGGTTGATAACATTCATATCATATTAACACCTCTAACAAATGAAATGATAAATTTTTTATGTTTTCCACAACATCTCCTTCAGGGTGTCTATATTGTTCTATCAAGTACCGGAAAAACAAAGTTCATAGTATACAGAGAACTTTTTCAAAACGATTGACAAGTGTTCTTAAGCAATTGACAACTTTTCCGTTGGGCTGCCTCTATTGTTTCGTCGAGTTGTTTGACAATTTTTCATATGGTATCAACAACTTTGACAAACGTAATAACAACTCCACTGAGTTGTAGTAAACGTTACGATTGAAATTGTCAACACCTTTGTAAATGTTGCCATTCACATTATTAGAATTGTTGTTGAGTATAATGTTACTTGCTTACATGTATTATATATTTATATGCAATATATTATCAAGGTGGTGTGATGACTGATTACCCAATAGTTGCCAAACTTTTGACGAACCAATGCCTTGACTTTTTTTAAAATTCTATGTGCTTGAAAACAGCCATCAACCACCGGAGCTCCTTGAAAACAGCCGCCAGAGTTTTGATGGTCAACGATGGTGCTTTGGTGGGTGCCTCATTCTTCTTCTATACATGAGAGGTATTTTCATCTTTTTATATGAACTCATAAAACTCCATTTATTGACCGCCATGATTCTTTTCTTTTATTCATAATTTGAAAAATTAAAGTAGTATTTATCTGTTATTTCTCCATTTTTAAAGGAAAAATGAAATCAAATTCTGCCGTCGGGCCATGCCTGCAGTAAAGCAGCCTGCACCGCCATTCGCCATCGCAACATGTTGCATCGCTGGACCCATTTATTAAGACACACCTTGCGAAAGGACTAAATTGCCCTCACTTTCAAATCTGGTCTCGCTCGCTCTATTTCTCTGTCCGGGGAATTAGAAGACTGGATCTTCAGGTCGTCTCTAGATTTCCTTTCTCTACCCAACCTTTGCGGAAGGGAAATATGGCCTTCGCCTCTTTTCTTGGCAGAGTCCTCTTCGCCTCCGTTTTCATACTCTCTGCTTACCAAGAGTTAGTATACATGTTCCGTTGACTCATTTTTGTTTCTTTCTTTTTTCATCTTTCTTGCGATTTTTGTTCATTATTAGCGGATATGCCTGTATTTTTGCTTTATTAGATAAAAATATGATGTTTTTAGTAAGTTCTTCAATTGACTCTTTTTAGCGGTCTCTTTGCTCGGATCTGTTGCGTTAAAGTTTTGGACTTTATCTGATCTGTTTATTGTAAGAGGCCGGAATAGATCTATGTTTCTTACTATTTTCCGGGAAAATGCTATCCGTCTAGTTGCAAGTTGGTCATTTTCTGTAAATTTCGAAGCTGGATGAAACTTTTCGTATGCCTATTTGACATCATTGTTAAGGAATGATTTAGTCAGTGGCATCCATAAATTATCCATCAAAGGGGTTGCACTAGAGAAATTTGCTTAAAACTTTGGTTTTCCCCTCACCAGTATCATTGTCTAGAATTGGTCCGTTGGGGATGTCCTTGTCTCTTGAGGCCTGGGGGCGTTATTCTTGTGATGTGTTTGAAGCGCTGGGAAGTGAGAACGAGATACATAAAGTGATCTCTTTTATTTCGTAGTAATTATTACTAAATCAAGCAGCCACGGGAATGTGCCTATTACATTACATTTAATTATGCATGAGCAAGTTATTTAGGTTTTTCACATGAACCCGGATTTATAAATTTTTTTTTCCTTGCATCCATTGGTTTAGTGTACTAGTTAGATTATCAATCATACAGGATTTCGGTTGGTACACAAGGGTCTCCAATAGGATAGTAACTGCTTGACATGGACTAAAGAATCATTTTTAACATGTTGTATCGACTGAAATGGACTTGGAAACTTAACTTTTCATGATGGCAGATACCTTGACTGTATGATGTACTGCTTCTGCACAGTTTTTCAGTGAATCTTAGAGTCTCGGAGTCCTTTTTATTGTAGTTTAATTTGAATGTGCAAAACTAACCAATTTTTTTATTAATTGTCTTCTTTGCTCTGGCCTTGTAGATTCAGTGAATATGGTGTAGATGGGGGGCCTGCAGCGAAGGCACTCAGACCAAAGTTTGATGCTTTTACGCATCGGTTGCATTCTTATGCTGGCTTCCAACTCCCAGAAATTGATGTAAGCCCCCCCCCTTCTCTTACTGTCACTTAGTTCAGGGACTGAGGGACTTGCTTAAGGCCTCGTTTGGAACCCATTTTCAAAACCTAGGTTTAGTCCAAGTGCTTACATTTTTTCAAAACTTAGGTTTGAAACCTTAATTTTGAAAAAGCTATTTTCTTGTCAAATCACATTCTCTCTCATAATAAATTTTCTCTCTCTTTATTCCTCTTTCCTACTTACTTTTTGCTGGAACTCCATAAAAGCCAATAACTTTTCAAATACAATCACTTTTCAAAACCTAGATTTTGTTTCAGAATTCGTAAAAGTTATTTTTTCAAAATCTCTTCTCCAAAACCTAGGTTTTGCCACGAACTCTTTACAAGTTATTCTTAAATGAACTTCCAAACAAGCTCTTAGAGCCCAATGAAGTGTAGATATTAGAAAGCTAATGGTAGAAATAGAAGCATGTGGACAAATTTCTTGCAAGTTATAAGCTGGAGAGTCTGGATTGAAGTTGGAGACCACTTGTGATTTCAACATTTTCAGTTTTTTTTCCCTTCTAAAGCAGGGCTTAATATATCAGATGGATGAGGTGTTAACTTATATAAGACTTTCCATTGGACTTGACTTAAGGTTCACTGGCACTTCTTAACGCCTCTCAAGATTGTGTTTTTTCTGGTCATGAGTCTTAACGGAGGACTGGCAGAAAGCAATTGCAAGTAGTTAAACAATAATAAAGCCTTCAAAGTTTCTTTCATCAATATTAATGATATAAATGCTTGGGATGACAAGTTTGTAGCTTTAGAAGAAATACTCTGTTTTTTCACGCAGCATGCATGTTGCCTATTTCCTTTATTTTAATAGTTTTTTATTTTATAATTAATGTCATGAGCAGATTAAATATTTGGTTGCGGGAGCTATTGCACTCAAGGGAATTGGGGGGCTTCTTTTCATCATTGGAAGCACTTTTGGAGCTGGCCTCCTGGTTTGTAGTCAGATTTTTCATAACTAATTTTACTCTGAAGTTGGATTTCATCTTTTGACCCAGCTAGTTTTACCAACTATAGTTCTTTTTGGCTGTAGCTTCTGCATCAGATGATTGCGACTCCAATACTGTATGACTTCTACAATTATGATAATGAGGGCAAAGAGTTCGATCAGCTTTTCATCAAATTTACACAGGTCAGAGCAGTGTTCATTTTTTTAAACTTTTGGTTCACTTTCATCTCTGCACGCCAAAATTCAAGCTGTTACGTGTGTAAGGATTGCTAAAATTGTTTACCTGATTGGAATACGTCTTGCAGAATATGGCTGTGTTTGGGGCTCTGTTGTTTTTCATCGGAATGAAAAACTCCATTCCTAAAAGGCAACCCAAGAAGAAGGTTCCCAAAACAAAAACCTATTAGTAGCATCAATCGGGAGACACCCATATTGCATGGAGTTTCTCAAGTCACTTGCGGGTTCTTGCCATTCTTTAATCCGCCAGGATATTGGTGTCTGGTTCAGAGCCATTTTTCACTCATTTTGATTATTGCAGTTGCCTACGACGATTTTTTCTTTAATTTATGGTTTCTCTCTTGGCCTCTTGGGTAGAGGTTAGGAACTATTATCCGTTTGCTACACTTTGTCTGCCGAGAGAGGAAAAAGAGAAGTTTAAAGCCTGTGCTTTTCAAACTTCGAGTGTCATTCTTGATTTTTGTTCTGTTTTGGCGAGTGGTCATAGTTCAGGCACAACAAGAACCCTTATAGTTGAACCTAACTGGATTTGTAGGCCCGCTTTTTTCTGTAGCTTTATTTGTAGTAATAGTACACGCTCTTGCCAATCTCTTGGTGATTCTTCCCCATGGCCAAAACTTTACGCTATATTTTTCACGGTTTGATCGGAGTGAATCTGATTCCAGTAACTTGCCAGCAAACGCATGTAATGGAGAGGCTTTTGTAAAATCATAAGTAAATTAATTAAAAGCCACTCATTAGAATCAAACAATAAGGCAGACTTCATAAATGCCTTGTTGCGCGCTATCCAATTCATCTATGTTGCGCCATCTACGCTATTTTTCTTTTGGTTTTCTTAAACCTGACATTTTTTTAAACTTCTCCAGGGTAAAAGGTAATTTTCTCACATTCTGTCGAAAATTAAACGCTTGTTGATTTGGACAATGCGTCACTTTGTCAGCTAAAAAGCATACTACCGTGCACAAAGAAAACGGATTTTGGTACACCGAGTTTGTTTGTAGCAACGTTTAGAAAAATGAAATGCACGTTCAATAGTAACATCAATATAAAAGTACTTTTCTATTGCGTTTTCAAACGGGTCAATTGATGAGAAATAGAATCTCTAAATTCATTATAGGGAACGGTAACATCAAACATGGCCTATATTCTAAGTTGCAATTGAGTACTTTAATATTATATATGTGCATACAACACCTTAAATAAGGGTAGAATGTAAATTTGATCCAAAAGTTTTTCTCAAAAGAACAATGTAGACTAAAAAGTTAAGTAATGGTGCTATAAAAATTTTTAGAATGAAACAATTTTACCCGTTACAATTAAAAATTAACATTAACAATTAAAAAATCATTGGTAATTGTTAACATTTTTAACAATAAAGGTAAAATTATTTCATTTTGGAACTTTTCATACTATATTACTCATAAAGGAAAATTTTTCGGATTAATTTTGATCTTAACCCTAAACTATACATAAGATTAGGATGTTAAATGTAGTTAGAAAGTAACATTGGGAGGTCAAATGCACCATAAATAAGATTAAGGCATTGAAAACAAATTAGAAACATTAGGTGCTGTACTCTTCATTATGTTTGAATTTTGTTTTCATTTTTCTTTTCTTATTCCTGAATTTTCAATGACAAATATGGAGGTAGGAAATACAATGACACAACATGGTGCATCGGGGAAATCCGATATAAGAGTTCCCCCTTACCACACTCCTCTTTTATGCAGAGAAGCTCAAAAAAGCAAAATGTTTTGAAACCCAGAACAGAAGAAAGAACAATTTTCTGATCAAGGAAAAGAAATACTAAAAAGAGGAGAAATCTAAAGTTCCAAGTAAGAAAGGACGTTGAAATCAAGAAGGGCAAGAGAAATGAACAAAGTTGAGTCTGAGACCAATCTTTGAATTTCCAAACTCAGTTCCGATCATAACACACAATCTAGTGCAACAACTCAAACTGTTATTTTCAATATCAAACCTTCTCTGCCTATTATAGCAACATTCCAATCATAGATCAACACAAACACCATTTAAGCTTCTCGACACACTTTTCAATCCTCTACCTATTATTATAGCAAACACCAAATGTAAGGTAATATTTTCCCTTTCCTTGACCTCCCTTGTTGGAGCAACTGGGATTGATGAATACAAAGACATGTCAAACATCAGTTCATAGATCTTAAGTGTGGCACAGCAGTCAGTGAAGATGCGAAGATGCTTCCTGAGAATTGACCAATCATTGCGAATACATGGTACTCTGAGATTGCAGCATTTGGACGAGTGGCCACAATATATCCAATCTGTGTACATTTCTGTTGTTTTGGCCCTGTGACAGGTTATTCGTTATTAATATCAGCAAGTGCAAACTTCAACCCTGGTTGTGGCAGATAACTAAAATAATAACGTATCTATCCATTCAAATTATGATAACTCCAACATAAGAGGTGAGGCATCGACAACTCAATATATCTCTAATCAGAACAGTTTTGACTTCAGACATGTTAAGGCATAAGTATAGATTCACATGCGATGTTATTAGCTAAAAATAGCATACACACTGAAATAACTCAAGCAAAAGATCCCACAAAGAAGGAATAGACATGACGCATTAGATGCAATGAACAATAGAGTAAGAGGCAAATACGGGTTGTGTAGATTCTAATTTAAATAGATTTAACTTTTCATAATTATTAGAACTACGGGTAGTAGAAATCAGTCACCGTAACATCAAAATATGTAGATACAATTTTTATTAGAACTACAGGAGCACGTTGCCTGTAATTCTACGTTATTTGTTCAATCCTCTAAAAACGAAAATGGAGCAGTAAGTTTGGATTTACTAAAGAGAACAAAAAAAAAATCTTGCGAATTATTCTGGTCCTACCTCAACCACAAAACATATCCATGTCTTCTCAGCATGAGCTTCTGTTGCACCTGTCAAAATCGTCAGACCCAAGCTTCTTATGGCTTCTGCTATCTCAAGAAAATGTGTGCATTCCTCACACAGCATCTGCAGCATAGGACACGATTAGAATTAAAGAAACAAACAAATAAATAAAAGATTCAGCATAGGCCAGAGAAAATATCTTCAATCCCCCCGCTTTCAACTTCTCCAGTATATATTAGTTTCTAATCAATCAAAACCGTAACCCTCAACTTTCACACACCTCAATGAGCATCTGACCATTCTTGTTAAGATTCTCCACTAATACTGAATGAACTTTCAGATGACCCTCAACTTCCATTGCCCAACTTGAACCCTGTTCATAACCAGATGATCGAAGAACATCTGCTTCCATGTGATGCACCTGCAAAACCACAGTACGATATTTTAAGTTTGAGGGCATTTTCCTTGTGCATATAACAGATGAGAATCCAGTTAGTTCGTGAGGCTAATTCTAGTAAAGGCCTTAATGTTCAGGTATCACTTTTCTTGTCTAGAAATGTAGAGAAGTTACCACAGGTGAAAAGGTGGAGTACTG
>JANTPZ010001098.1:0-65772 GCA_025593235.1 Vachellia pachyceras | reverse complement strand
CTAAACAGGGGCCTCCCTCAGCTACCTGACAATTTTGATCTAATATTCCCCTGATATTTCCTATAAACCACACATGGCTTTTGTATCCATACTATTATGTTAACCTTTAACACCACACAGCTCTTGTACGTAGCTCAATATTCCATATAATTAAACTTCATTTAATAATATTCAAACTCTATAAACACACCCACACACAAGAACAACTCTCTCTCTCTCTCTCTCTCTCTCTCGTACTACACACACACACACATATTCTAATTGGTATTTGAAGTTCCATGTAAAGCCGACAAGATCATGTGAGATGATGGGAAGCACAAGGCTCAAGCACCTGCCTAGCCAAGCAACAGTTCCCTCTCTCAAATTTCTACTGATTAATATTGTACTTATTATAATCTCACACACTTTGAAAATGAATGGCACTTTCATGAGGAGGAAATAATAAAACTGATGTGTCCCACAGAATCAGATGTTAGACGACACCCAAAATCTAATTGAAGGTACAAGACAGGGTGAAATATATAGAAGCACACAGTGCAGAAAAAAGAAACACATATTGCATAATACACACGAAAGATTGCAATAAGTGGGGCATGATATAAATGAGAATAGTTGAGGAGGGGTTTATTATATTAATTAGAAAAGCGTTTATTATTTAATTAGCATAAACAGGTTTTCTCTCCAACATCCATCTGAAAGATTCCGTTCAATCATGACTTTGTTACTATAAAATTGTGACTTTTAAAAAAACCCTTAGAAAAAGCATGCATTTCACAATTTCATATTTGGTAACATGATTTTTAAGGAACCTCAAACCTTAATCAATCAATTGCTTTCAATGATTTGTTTATTTTGGATGCTGAGCCACTTAAGAAAGTGTTAACCCGTGCCACTTAATTATTCATGGGACACAAAATCTGCAGAATCTTGGAAAGGCCAAATTAGGGGAAAGTGTTCGATGACAAATATTTAATACATATATTTTCACCAAAAAAATATTTAATACATATAATGCCACAAATCAGTGCTTTTTCGCATAATTAGTAGTAATGCCTATCTATTAGTGCCAATTACATCTTAAGTATGCTTTAATTCTGACATCATAAGCTTAACAATCACGAAAGTAATTAAGCACAAGTGGAAATTTTGTTTTTCTCATCAGTATCAGCTATATATTATACATGCTTCCTTGTTCGTTTTTGAGTCCCAATGCAACACGCTTTATAATCAACTAAAAATTAAATCGTGTCACTAGCTTCAATTTCATTACCAGTGATCGAGCTACATATATATAACTCTTATTGTTGTATTAATTAATAAAACCACAAATCAACAAATATATAATCTAAAACTTATTAACCTTTTTTTGAAACAAGCAATATATATAGAACTCGATGTTATTATATATGCATATATATAGCACCTCAGTCGCTTAATCATCCAAGTATAAATAAATACAGCCAAAAAAATATAGAAAGATTCAAGATCTCCAGCTCATCAATTTAATTCTCATCAGATAATTACCACTACAACAAGTTAATTAAGATCTTTTCAGTGGACTGATTTGATGTTAATTAAGAGATAAGTGAGAGGCTGAATTAAAGATCATCATCATCAAATCAATCAAGAAAAACAAAGAATGGATAGGATAAAGAACTAGTTAATTACCATGGTTACTTGAGGAAGCTGAATCATGAAAGGGGAATGGAGGAATGAATCAAGAGAAGTGCATGGTTGAAGAAGACGAAGTAGTAGATTCATCAGTGGGCATTCTTTGATTCGTAGCAGTGGTCGTCGTCTTCTTCTTCTTCTTGTAAGGGATACCTCTAGCCTTAGATTGACACTCTCTGACCTCTCTAAGGTACACCCGTATGGAGCCACTAGCAAAAGGGTTGGTCTCAGGGGTACCACCATTTTCCTCATAAGCAGCCCTGAGCCTGCCTATGAGAGCATCCAGGCTACCCCAGGCTTGCCGGAGAGGGCACGTGCACGGCGCTGGCGGCTCCGGCTGCCCATAGAACATACAACCTTGGAGATGAACCTTAGTCTTCCCGAACTGGTCCAGGTAGCGAAGGAAATCCAACACATGGTTGCAATTGCACTGAGATAAAGGCACTGGAGGCCTCTGGTTCTTCAGGTACTGCCCAAATGTGTTCCAATCCCTTCTCTTTTGGGACTCATAGCGGCTCAGTGTAGGGCTCGAGGAAGAAGACGACCCTTCTGCAGTTAAATCCATCCCACTACTAGACATGCTGTTGTTCTTCTTGGGGTATATCACACACTGATATGCGAATAATGAAGTAAGATCGATCACTAGTGTTTGTTTCTGTGTGATAAATTTGAAGGAGATCGAGATGATAGACAGGTGAAAGGTGAAAGGAATAGGAGAAGAAGAAAAGAAGAAGAAGAGAGTGGTGGAGGGAGACGGAGATCACGACGTCATTGGGCTAACACTGAGTAGACACGAGATGGGCCATATCAGTTGCTTTCTGTTAATTAAATTTTTTTCCCATATACTTCTTTAATATGACATTATCAGTATCATTATTAAAAGTGTGTGTGTAAACACACGTCCTCGAGAGTACAATTGTTATTACTATTGTTTGCCCTTAAATTGTAAATGTGTAATCAAAAGCATGTTTGTTCATTTTTGTTTAGGCACCTATTATAGATCAAATCAGTTCAAATCTTTACATTTGGAAAAAAACAAATGTACGCGTTATTCTTGTTACTTTAATTTATCATGAAGTGATAAATTTGCAAGTTGATTAATATTAATCGTAAGTATATATTGACTACTAATTGTATGTGATATTTTAAAAAAAAAAACCCATCAATTAATTACGGGGAATATTTGTAAAAGTTGATTAGTCGTACCATACTCTCCATCCCTTCTTCTTTCCCATCAATTATGGGAACTTGAAAAAAACTGCGAGACTCTCCATTTTCTAACTACATAATATTTTATATATTTTTCCTCATCCCCGGCCCAAAAAAAATCTTATAATTTTATTTACTTATTTAATTCGTTGCATTATGTAAGTAGGAAATTAATCGTTCTTTCCATCTTTACTTTAATCCATGTGAGCAAACTTGGCCACCAAATCAAAAGGGCAATTATCCATATAATATAAAGAATTTATTCTATTTTTTTTATCATTGTGGAGTTTTAGGTGAACTTTCCCAATCTCTTTAATATCTTTATTTCAAATTTTTTTTCCATAGCAATGATGTAACCGCAATGATGTAAACTCTAGCAATTCTGTCACTTCAAAAGAAAATATTCATATGCATGGGATTAATCTTTTTTTCATGCATTTTTCTATTTGTTCAATCACACGAAAAGAGATAAAATTGCCTTCTAGGTTCAAATCGCTAGGTCTTCTTCAGTGTATTGAGTATCAAACAAGAGTCAATTTCAATTAATGCAAAATAGAACATGAGTATTAGAAGCAAAATTGATTCATCACTATATATATATATATATATATAACTGACCGTGTATATGATAAAGAAGAATAAACTTTTAATTTCCCCTTGAACTCTTTTTTAGGCTTTTGACACTTAAACTTTGGACAACAAACATATGGATGTGACTCGATTTTCAAACAAAAATAAAACGTTCAAAAAGTAGTACTGGTTTTCTAAGTCGAGATTTGGATCGTTCATCATGTTTTGTCTTTCTAACTCTCAGTATCGGTGGTTTGGTAGAACCAAGTTTAAATGGAAGATGGGGATCTAGTGAGTGAGTGAGAGACGTACTGGAATGCAAATTAATTAATATATATGTGTGGGTTTATTAATTTTAACATATAGCCTATGAATTAATAATTGTGATCTTGTGATTGTTGAAATTTATGAAGAACACCACTAATGTCAAACCTTAGTGGCTGTCGTGGAGGTGGTTGGCAATTCATTTAGATATTTGTCACCTCAAAACGATACGGCGACTATGTTTCAGGATTAGGGATTCTTTACCCACACACACACACACACACACACACACACACACACACACACACACAGCATCATCCTTAACATTTTTTTAATCATTAAAACGATAATTATTTTACTCAAAATTTTAGGGTAAATAACTGTTTAAATAACTAAATTTGATAAAGTTAGATCAATTGCTTAATTCTTACATAATATTTATAACCCAATCTCCCTAGAATTTATAAATATGACACACACACACACACATATATATATATATATGCAACCCCATCTCCCAGAATATCTTTATATAACATCGTACCATATTATATATATCAATTTATAAGCTTAATAAATTAATTTAAAGAAAATGATAAATATTAAAAATAAAATAGATGGAAGTTTTATATTTAAAGCTAGGACCGATATCTTAAATAGTTTCTATAATTGGGATTAGAGGAGTTTTTTTCATAAAAATTTTATTCCTAAAATGTCTCACAAATCAACATGTCAAATACATATAAGCCCATGAAGCGTGTGTTAATTATTTGCCTAGGACATGGTTCTATATTATTATTATACAAAAATTAAGTGGCGTACTCAAGCACTGCAAAAAACGTGAATGTTGCAAGAGAGAAGGGTATATGTGTGTCGCGTTGGGTCGGTTTAGAAAACCGTTAGAAAAATAACTTTTACTCAAAATATATTTTGAAAAATGATTTTTGATTAGAATGTATTTTGAAAAATAAAAATTTATTTGAGTAAACGTTGTAAAAGTAATTTTTGGTGGAATACGACTTGAAAGAAAATGAATCTCATTAACCATATATATATACATTGTATTTTATATTGTGATAAAATTAGGAGAAAATAAAATAAAAGTAGTTAGAATATCTCAAGTAACGACTTAATATATATAGTTTGTGAATTGTAATGTACCAGGTCACAACTTTAAATTTTACATTTAAATCACAACCTAGAGTGTCTCAAGTTATGACTTGTAATGGTGATGTCACAATTTGAAATACATTTTATGAAAAGGAGCTTTTTTCTCCTCTCTAAAATGTATTTTGTCCCCATAATGCATTTTGATCATAAGCTCTCCCAAACTCTCCCCAGATGCATTCCTCTATCCAGAAATGGATTCCCTAGCAGGCTTTCAGTTTGAGAAATATGTACATATAGGCCTAGGGATTTTACAGGCTGGTGCTAGTGGGACTAAAACTTGAGAAATAACTTGCAATTAATTTATATAGATCAAGAAATCTAGTTAAAATCAGTGGTCATCGTAAAAACTCTTGATTTTCAGAATCATCTTCTTTTGAAAAAACTCTTAATTTCAGAATCATCAGGATCTTAGATACACGATCTGGGCTAAAAAAGTACTTATGAATTATGAGTTTAAGTCATATCCCCATTGATTATCTTTAATCAATATAAAAAATGAAAAACAAAAGTCACAGTAATATTTCCCTCAAACTTTGAGGGGTAAGTTTGAAATGGCTCATAAATATTATAATTTATCTCAAATATGATAGCTAAATAACCAATTCAGTTTAGTTAATAAAAAATATGCACAGATTTTTACAAAATACGGCTCTTTTCAGTCATTTACTTTGAAAATAATCTCTATTATACATTTGAAATCAAAAAGTGTATAGCTTGAAAAAAATAAAGAAAAAAGAAAAGCAAACCTATAAACAACATGTGAGAGGATAAATTGCAAGGCTTTTAAGAGACATGGGGAATCAAAATATGAGTGTGTATTATATCGGAAGGTACATGCACAGAGCTCCTTGTTAAAGTGGAGCTATTTAGATTTAAAAGCGGATCCAGTCTTCCCATTTGGGGTCCTTACCTCATTGTCTTTATCATATATATAAATGTGCATATATATATATATATATATATATAGGAATAGCAGAAATTGCACACAGACCCTAGGATGTTACCCATAAAATCATAGGTACCAAATAAACACACATACTTTTACTATATCACCCATATATATATATATATAACTTTGGGAGAGTTACAAAGGTCTCAAGTAAGGGAATGCATTATAAAATGGTTCTAAGAGGTTGTAAATGGTAAATGCTTCACTTGTAAATTATGCTTCTAGACTTGTTATTAATAACCTTTTGGTACCATTTTATAACGCATTTCTTTATTTGGCATTTTTGGATAATTCTCCCTGCAAATTTCTATTTGGAACTTGTCTCAGTGGATTCTCCTTCAAATTATTAAGTGTCCTTTTGTGTATGTGTGTGTCTTCCAGTGCAATCATGATTATAATTTCTATCATTTAACCAAGCATGGGCACTGAGTTCATAAATTTACCACATTAAAGAGAACGACATAATATATGACTATTATATTCCAACTTGATCTTTCTCTTCAAAACTTGTCATCTGAACTGTTACTGACATTAATACCTTATCGCGGACTTCTTGCTTCAGATATGGCTAGCATCTGCACTGTTCCATGTGCAACTTGGACACTTTTTTGCTAAGCACGTTTCTTCTCCAATACATTATACTCAATGTATTGTTGTGCACTTCGTATATATACTTTTTGAACATTGATTCGCCACTTTACGAAGAATCAACCTCTTCTGAAAAACTCAATCTTATTGATTATCGATTATACACTTTCTCATGAATATACTCAATAAATATATGAAAAATAGAAAGTATGTACTATAAGAGCCTGGTTATAGAGATATAATTAATTGTTGATTAAAATGGATTAATTCAATAAACTTGTCAAAAAAATACCTTTATTTTAAGCCATTGTTCCTATTAAATTCTAGGATAATTCTCAGAATCAATTACAGATGAGATAAATCAAGGAAAAGAAAAATATCAATACTACATGTATTATTACCGGCCAAATGGGACTTGCTTATATTTTATAGAGATGCTTACATTTTCTTGGAGTGTCACATCATCAATATTCTTTCTAATAAAAATATTTCATCTATCTTTATTTTGGGTCACAAAAATACATATTATAATGCGTTATGGATAGTAAAAAATAATAAGAAAAATTTATGAAACATTAGATCTGTAAAAAATGATAATTGAAATATTTTCATTAGAGGTGACATGGATGACATGGTATTCTAAAAATATATAAGTATGTATCTATATTTTATACCAAAAATATATTAGAAAAATTACTTATATTTTGATGGAAGGGGGTATATAGGGTGTACAGTTTTAGAATTTATATTTATTCCCTTAATTGCAAATAGTTAAGAAGGTTTTGCTCCTGTGGCTATGTGCTTGACAGATATGATTATATTATGTTGTGGCTAGGCCCCCATCGTTCTCAAATGAAAAGAACCATGTACCCTCTTGTCTAAAACTCATTAATTATTAAATAATATTATATTGAAATAAAATGTTTCCCTATATACACACACACGAATTATAGTAAACATACTATCCCAAGCATGCCATTTTATTTTGCATGTGATTTATTTACAAATGAAATTTATACATGTTTAACTTGTTTTTGCATTTCCATGAATTAACACACATGCAAGCCCATGAGAATATCAAGAGAATGGAGCTTTTTGTGCTCTCAACATCGCAAAAACAAATTAAACGCACCCTTCTATACATACCGAAATTAAATTGTAATAAATAAGGCAAAGTCGCCTAATTTACTAATTAAATACTCTAAAAGCTATGCAATTAATTCATGGAGATGAAAATAAAGTTAAATTAGTTATTGATAAAAATTGGTTTAGTTTTTAATAATACCACTTGCTTCCATTAGTAAATACCTCTCTTTAACTAACTCCTCCCTCCATTTGCCTCCAAAAAAACTAATTCCTTAATTCTTGAGTAAAAAAAAGTTCTCCTTCAATATTTAATGTAAAAACCACAAGTAATTTGAGTAGAATAAGGAAGTTAGATAAATTATTTAATTGTAACGAATGTAATCTAATCTACCTAAAATCCCTATGTATAAAATTAGATTATGTATTAATGTATAAATTAGATAAATTAATGTAGAAAGTGTGATAATAAGCATAAGAGATAATGTGAATTAATTAATATCTTACATTTAAGAGTCCATCTAATAATACCCATGAGTGTTATTTATTTCCTAGACTTTTCCCTAAGCTGGAATGATGAAGACTTTGGTGAAAGGATTAGGCAAAGGCATGTGAAAGAATTTTGGCACTAAGCCTAATGTGATTTTTTTGGGGGGTTTATTTTCTGTCAAATGAATAAAAATGAAGCAGAGAAGATAATAGAATTTGGTCATAATTGGTGAGGACTGAGGACTGAGGAGGGTACAGTCACTTCCACGAAGAAGACAACCGACCAATCCGGGGGGACCCACCCTCCAAGATACTCACTGCCCAAGAGTCTCTCTCATTTATCATGACATAATTAAATTACCATTTTTTTTCATTCTTCGTTATATTCATTCATTCATTCCCATAATTAAATTAACTTTGTATTATATTATATCAATTTAGCTCCATTTTTTCAAATTTGGACGGCTCGCTGCCTCTGCTCTCTTCCCCCAACAAAACGCGCTTTCCAGATCGAACAAGCTCCTCGCTTAATTCAATACGGACAACAAACTTATATATACAATAATTTAATTTGGTGGAAGCAGCCAAGTTTAATTTTAATCCCAATCTCTTTATCACGTGTAGTTCTCGTCAATTCTAGATGGGGGAATTTCTAAGTTATTTTATTCCCATATTTTTGACAAAATTACTTAAAAATTCCTAAAATTAATCGGCGAGAATGATAGGAAAATATCAATTGAATTTCCCGAGCCCCATTTGTTGTCATGAAGAAGGGAAAGGACCAATAGATAGCTGTAAGTAAATTAGGTTTTGAGAATTCATATGAAAAGATAAAAATACCTCTCGTATATAAAGGAAAAAAGAATGAAGCACTCTCGTCCTAGTTCCATTCGCCGATCATCGGAGTTTCAGCGGCTGGTAGTTGTTTTTGGGCACCATAGCAGAATTTTTTTATTTAACTTAAATGAGAGCCACAGTAGTGGAAGTGGGATTTGATGCCACTCCACATTTGGTTCCCAAAAGTTTGATGATAATTGGGCCATCAAACCATTTTGATAATATAATGCATGCAAATATATAACGCATGTAACCAATTAATATTTTACTTAGTGATAATTCTTATAATACGAATGACAATATTTATAAAAGTATTGACAACTTCAATAGTAATATTTACTACAACAACTCAACGGAATTATCATTATATTTGTCGAAGTAGTCAATACCATAAAAAAATTGTCAATCAATTCAACGAAGTAATAGAGGCACCATATACGTATGGTGTTGATAACCCCAACAAATGAAATTATAAACTTTTTTATGTTTTCCACAACATCTTCTCTAGGGTGTCCATATTGTTCTAACAAATCTTGAAAAATCAATATCCTTAGCGTATTAACAACTTTAGCAAAGAAATTGATAAACAGGAGATATTTTCAACAATTTCCCTAATTTTATTCTGCCAAAACACACTATAAAATTATTTTGGCGAGTATAACATGATGACTCATAGGCCATATTAAAATAGAATTAAATCATGCTGCAAAGCACTAGTATCTTGTATGTAATTTATAAGTATTTTTATTCTAAATTCACTTGTTTAAATTACGAATCGCGTTTTAAAAAGTAAAAAAGAAAAATTGCGTTAAATTGATATTTAAAAATATGTATTGATATGTCCTTTAGAAATGATAATATAAAAACCACCTGTATCTTTTTAAGCATTGTGATATAACATAGACGAAAGCAGTACTAGCTAGCATAGTTATCTAGTTTCCATAGCTCAACTTGGGCTGTAAAACACAGGTAGAGCGTAGGAGCATATATACGTGTCACCCTCGATTCACCCAAATTTCAAATATAAAATTCCTCAAACACTGCCAATAATTAATCCACCACAGGTCGACAACGATGACTATTGACTAGAGAAACACTGAGGAACCTCGAACTTATGTTGGATCAAAATTCCATGTATGCTCCTGAGGTAGAGCTAGGAGTACTCTAATATATTTAATTTCAAGTTTGAAATTTGGCGTTTTCTTTTCATATAAAGAAACCAAGAAATTATCACACGTGAGTAAGTGTGTACGTAAATATATTATTATTGTATGTATATAGGAGTCTAAGGGCCCGTTTGGTTCACTGCAAATTGAGCGATGGAAAAGGAAAATCGTAATTTTCCATCGGCGGCGGCCGTTTGGTTCGAGGAATGCAACGGAAAATGGCAAGTCATTTTCCAGCGTACGCGTGAAAAGCTCTTTCCATCAATGGAAAATCATTAGAGCGATGGAAGACGGCAAAAGACAGAGTTGCCTCCTGCGCGCCGTCGCTCTCACTCCCCCAGTCTGTCTTATCCATCATCGTCAGTGTCCTCCTGCTCTTACTCCGTCTTCTTCGTCGTCAGTGTCCGCGCACTTTTTCTCTTCTTCATCGTCACCACATTCATTGCACTGCCGCCAAAGAAGCAAACGTCACCGGAGAAGACGACTGAGACGAGGAAGACGCGCAGTGAACAGTGTCACATTATATATAAATATGTATAATTAATAATAAATATATATATATAATTAATAAATATTATATAATAAATATAATTAAATTGATTTTTTAAATAAATACATATATTTATAAAAAACATTTAACATTTGGCATTAGGGGCATTATAGTCATTTGATACAATTTTCCTACTCTCTTTCCTACAATTTTAACCCAACCAAACAAAAATTTTTCCATCAACCCATTTTCCATTCCAGTGCGAACCAAACAAAAATTTTCCTTTAAAAAACATTTCATTCCATTCCCTTCCTTTCCCTTCCCTCTTATTCTTTGAACCAACCGGGCCCCAAGAGAGTGTAGGTAGGATCAAGTTTGTCATGAAAAATTTTCTATTTCAGCACTGAAAAAAGTATCAAATGACATTTCAACTTTCCCTCCTCTTTTTATCCCTCTTGGAATACAAACCAACCTAAAAAGGATATATGGTAAGCATATGCCACCAATTATTGCCTCCTTGCAAAGGAAGTCTTCAGATGAGTGTCAGAGAGCTTGCTAGATCACTTGCTTTTCTCTTCATTGTGATTCCCTTCACTCCACTTTCATGGATGATGAGCCCTTTTATAGTGTGTGTCTGGAAAATCCGTTAGAAGAAAAGAGTTACAGCTTCCGATGTGGTTTTATAGATTTCGAGATGGTTTTTATAGGTTTTAAGAAGGTTTTTACATATTTCGAAATGATTTTATTTTGGTTTGCATGTACTGTTAGGAAAAATGAGTTTCCAAACAAGCACAGTATATCTTTGATCGCTATATAATTCTTTCTTTAACCATATTATGACAAATGGTTAGCTCTTCAGCTAAATCATTAATTAAGATTTTGCTATCATTCCAATCCATTCAGCCAGGTATATATATAAAGATAAATATACAAGTTTAGGCTTAACTATTAAATATGGCACATCGCTGAGCCTATCTCTCTCTAATTATATATAGCATACTGTTTAAAAAATTTAAATTTTCGTATCATATAGAATTTTGGGAGAATTAATTAAAAGTTCATTGTAGAAATTTGATTCGCCAAAGAGATATAATACCATTCATCTTCAACAAGTATAAATCTTCTTCAAATGTGTGCCACTTAAAACAGAATTCATTTATACATATATGAAGACATATTATACAATGATGATGAAGAGTTTACATTGCACCAGTTGAAAATACGTTGCACCTGCTTAAATCAAGTCCTTCCAACGAATAAAATTTTCAAACAGGGTACTTGTTATATACAATTTTCCAGTTGAAAATGCGTTGCACCATTTACCCAAGTTTTAATTAACAAGTGTGCTATTTATAACTTTGTGATTTTTTCCTTCCATTCTTTTCAATTTTCCTAATAGCAGAAAGATAAAAAGGCCCACTTTTAAGGTAAGAAGCTGGAAAACGAACAATTTTGTGGCCAAAGTTAAAGTGATTGCTTTTGGTGTGGGCAGTATATATAGTTTGCTTTTTCGTATACGCAGTTGCAATTCTCAATTGAATGTTCTTTTTCTGATTGGTCTTTGGCTAACCATAATCAATAATATTCCTTTCTCTTTCTTATTTTTAAAATTTAGAAAAATGAAAGGGGAAATTTATTGTAAGGTATCAAAGAATGAAGTTATTTATGAAAAGGTCCTAAGAGTTGTCAATGGCAGCTGCTCCATTTATCAATGATGCTCCTCGACTTGTCATTGACAACCTTTTGAGATCTTTTTATAAATAACATCCTTCCTTAACACCTTCCAATAAATCTTTCAAATAAAAATGCATGAACTTGGTCTGGCCAGTACTCGTGCTTAATTATAGCTCCATATAGTCATGTTACAGCACTAATGGTCATCTCAACAAAGAGATGAGATTGAACGTGCACCTTGTCGGTCATTACGCGCCAATTATGTCTCCAAACTCTGTCCCCCACACATCTCTTTCTGATCTCTCTTTAATCACAAAAGTATTGAGCTGCAGCGCGTTGTTGTATAGTGCCTTTTATTTTCTTTTTTAATTTATTTTTGTGAATGTTGATGTCACATCTGTCTGTCTGTCCATCTATCTATATACGAAACATTATGTATTGTGTAATATATATGCAGCAATCGACCTTTCTTGAAGACATCTCTCGATCTTGACGTTGTACGTGTTAGTGTCTTGTTTTGGCCTTACATTTATGTTACAATATCGAACATATCTTGCTGATGTGATGATCGGCCTGGAAGAGGATCCAATGCATGCTATTAAATGCACTTATTACTGATTTGATCCAGCCAGCCACTTATATTTATCTGTGTGTGTATTAATTTTTTTGAAATAAAGATTAAGGGACAACTCATAATGATTGTAGTTCTTGCAGATTAATTGTATATATTATGCC
Source organism: Vachellia pachyceras (assembly GCA_025593235.1). Lineage (NCBI taxonomy): Eukaryota > Viridiplantae > Streptophyta > Magnoliopsida > Fabales > Fabaceae > Vachellia > Vachellia pachyceras. The sequence continues at coordinate 52,877 of JANTPZ010001098.1, read as the reverse complement.
TGTCATATTGTGGGTTTGTTCATATGTTGACGAGTATATCAATACTATGTTTTCTTTTTCACCATGAAAAGAAAACTTACTTGAATGTGATGGTTTTCTTTGTTAAAGATAGAGAGGATAACTGTTCATTCTCATTTGTTTGAACGTGTATGAGGTAAAACCTACTTTCACAATTTTTTAAATATATTATCTAACATGATTATTAAATTCGTGTGTTGTCAAATTCTATTTGAGGTAGCTTTTCTAAATGCCTTTTTTGCATTCACACAAACTCAAACTCAAACTCAAAAACCTTATGTTCTTACTATTACAATTTATCAAGTTCTTTTTCTGGTTTTGAATATTAATGACGGATATATATTTAATCAACTCATACATATGGATAAAAATAGTTGAAATTAGTTGGACATGTTAGTTTTGTGACAAATGAAAATAATGTTTCAGAAATTTCCTCTGCTTAAACATATAAACCTCGTCAAATTAATTATAGGTAATCAATACTCCAACTTGAAATACAATATTAAACTAGAGAGGGGATATATATTTACTTTACCAAACATAACCTATTTTTTATTTTTTAATAAAAAACTGCCCAAAATATCTCTAATATTAAGCATCAGATCAGAGAATAAGTTCCGTGAGTCCTCTTCAGCTTGATCATTTGTTAATTACTGTTGAAGATTCAAGTATATATTTGTTGCTGATAAACTTAATTATTGCATAATATAAAGTGGAAATTTATATATCTATAGCTTGCCTTCTAGCAATTTTTTTGTATTTAAAATTTTATTTACTGCCTCTGCAAGTACAGATATATAATTGAATTCCCAGTACGTCTTTTGCAGCGATGCTCTGTATGCACACAAATGCAGTACCGTCAAGTTGACCTAAAAACATGGAAACTGTCTCTGTACAAGCATCTAGCTTACAAGAAGTGGACTTAAACTGACACAGAGAATCTCCAATCTTACTCACATAATTACTTTTAGGGCAAAAAAATGTGGTGCGTGTTATTAGAATTCAATCCCTGCCTCCCTCCCTCCCTCGATCCCTAGTTCTCTTCTGCTTAATTAAAACAGTTACTGTTTGTCTCCTTTCTGGTTTTTCTTTTGTTTGTCAATATTATTGCACCCTTATGGTGTGTACCGAATCTCCCCTTATCAGCATTGATAATTCATCCTCTTATACACAGTTACATTTTTTACACTTGTTTGGTAAACTTAATTTCCTATGGATTACTTCTGGATATAAGAACTTTCCTTAGATTCCACAGTTTTGGTAAGACTTCAGGGAGGAGGAGGAGGAAGCAGGCTCATTATATTTATTAGCTAGCTAGCTACCACTGACTTATCTGTCTATAAATTAAAGTGTTCAATATATATTATATGTAGCAATGAATACAGCGGATAACTCAGTTTCCATTAATCCGCAATTTTTTCTTTTTTATTTTCCCTAAAATGGTTGTTGTATGAATATTCTTCTATTGAAGCTTTGACCAAAAATTAGTTTAAAATTTTGACATTTCCTGTTCATTGCCACTCTACAAAGTCTTGGTTTTTAACCTTTGCTCTTTCCCACAATGTTGCACTGTTAAAAAACTTTGTTGGCATTATTTTCTTCACACTTTCGGAGCTTTTGGGAGGCTTAAAGATACCTTTCTTTTGAGGCCAATGCTTGAAAATGTTAGGCTATCAGTCCTTTCACTGTTCTCTAAGTTGTTCCTTTTTCAAATCAATGTCGTATCCTCACAAATTTGATTTCCTTTATTTGGTAATCCTATTTCCTTTTCTTCCTGTTTGTTTGTGGGGGGAGGGAGAGAGATGGGAGGTCTGGCTAGAGATAAGTAGATGTAAGTTCTAAAACAAAAGCTTCATATTAATGAGTTAAAAGAGAAATTCCTGTAGAGAGAGGTGTGTGTGGAATATAATAAATATATATTCTGGTAGCCAAATAATTTGTTAAGTTGAAAATACAAGCCATCATATAATTTCTCTCTCTGTCCAATTATGTTAATTTTCACATGAGGAATGAGGCAAATTATTGTGCTGTACATGTGAAAATTTTAAATACCTTGACTATTTTAAAGAGTAAAAATAAAAGTTATATTCATGGTTAGTGTTGTCATGTCGTATTTTATTATACTAAAAATTATGACATACAAATCAATCACCATCTGAATAACTTAGAGTAACCATCTTCTAAAAATTATCAATTTTAGGGGTTTACCCATTGATATTATACCTAAAATCTTATGATGTTTTTCAATTCTGTAATGAATGTTGACAATATTACTTTATCATGATATCGTGCCGAACACGCTAAACTTATCAAAGAGAGATGAATAATCAATGTCGTACGACATACTATTTGAGATATTTTTCTTCTTCCCTTGAAGAAAGAATAATAAAATATTGTGAAAGGAAAGAAAGAGTGAAAAAGAGGTGCAAGAAATGGACATTTCCATATATAGATTCAAAGAGCGAAGCAGAAGAGAAAGAGAAAGAAAAAAACACAATCCTATAGCAATCCAACAAGTTGTTTACAAATGTGTCACCCAAATTGACTTGTGGTTTAACGTAATTAAAGCAAAGCCAGGGCATTATGCAGCATTAGTTGTCTCACATTAATAGAAGTCGTAAGGAATTCTTGAATGATGAGAGACTTGTTTGTTGTTAGGTGACATAAAAACGTGCACAGATATATAATGATAGCTCCTCTTTAGATTCCACTTTACATCCATGATTATATGCCTTTCTAGTAACTGCAGAAAGTTAGGGTTTTTAATTTTCTCATCTCCATTCCTCCTCCAATTCCATTCTCATGGCTTTATATAATCACAATTAATACTTGCTTAACTCTATCATCCATTATGCCTCTTTTATTAATTAGGGACAGTTTTCAACTTTGGCCCCCAAACCAATTGAATTCTTGTGTCATTTCGGCTATATCAGTAGGTTCTATTTATGAAAGTTATAATCAGGGCAACATTTTTGTATGTATTTCGCTTATGAAGCGTGCAGGAGTATGTTATGAACACACGTATAAAAGGAGAGACCGATCTTACAAGACTAGCTTATGGACTGCCAATCAAACTTTCTATGGATAGCCTTTTCTGATGTTATTACCTGCTGCTTTCACCTGAAGACTAATATATTGAAAGAAATAGCCCCTTAAACTTATAAATCACATTACATTTACAAGATTCCCTGATGTGAGACTTATAACAGAGTAAAGGGTAAAATAGTGGGTCAAACTTGCAACCTCACACTTAAAGAAAGACTTAAAGAAGTGCTTACAATGCCATTAGGCCAAAAGGGGCTAATCTCACTCGACTGTACCCTATCGACTGCGGAGATGAAGAGGTAGAGAAAAGTTAAATTAAGTTTGTCGTTAAGTGAATATGATGAGAGCGTTTGGTGTGTACTGGTTTTAAGTAATGGAGATACAGATATATATATATATTTGACGAAAATATAAGTGGTGATATATATATTTGTCTGTCCTGTGAGAATATTTTGTGAAGATGGACACATATAAATAACCCCACAAAAGGGATTCGTCCTTATTGGAGATTGGAGTCTCTCAATTCAATTGTTTTTTTTTGTGTGCCCATCTCATATATTGAATTATGAGTGTGAAGAGCATATATAGCAGCAAGCAGCATAACCAGGCCTCCCTCTTTCCCAACTTTAATTTTTTCCCATTCAATCTCTTTTCATTTGGCTTTTTGCAGCCCCCCACCATACTTATCATCATCAATAAAGTTTGCATTTTTTACAAGTCCTGATATCATGATGATTCATCTCCCCCTTCCTCCTTCTCTTTTATTTTTTTACCTTTTTAGTTTTTCCCATCATCACTTGAGAGAGGATCATTTTGCTCTGGAGATTAGCGTTTGTTTTAACCTGTAATTAAAATCCGAGCGTCATATGGTTTAAATTTTATGAGATGCTGTATGTGTGAAGGATTCAATCTTCTTCCTCCCTAAATAGAGTTCAATAAATCGGAGCTAACAAACTGTGTTCTTCAGCAAAATACGTATATGATGATTAATGATATCAATGACCCTAGATAGGCCTCAAGCCCTCAATTAAGGTTCACATCAAGCATTATTAGCAAGGCACAATATCTAACTTCAACTTGGTTAGAAAAAATCTCTCCCTAATTGTACATTCTTTTAGTTAAAAACAAAACTAATGAATAATGAAAGATAATGGAATCAAAAGAGCTAGTGAATGAGTTTACAGCTCACTAACATTAAAGCTACTCTCGTAATTCAGTGGGGTTAAATGTTCGATCTTATCTATAACCACAAGTCATCAATTTTTACTCATCTAATTCAGGAAAAGAATGAGCTAATCAATGTTGAAAGATAGTGATACCAAACGAGCTAGACAGTGGCCTTGCAACCCATTGATATGAAAGTTTTTCCATAATTCAGTGGAAGGTGGTATTGTTTACCGGTCTGATTCAAGGAAAAAAAATAAGCTAGTGCCAAATACTGGGAATTAGATCAGTGGAGGTGTTACAAAATTTCAGATGGTTGATCCATATTAAAGAAAAATCAGTGTGCATCTTGAAGGCAAATGAAGTTTTTGAAGTGCATGTACTGTTCATTGCATTTATCTCTCGTCTTGTTCTAAGACTAATTAAAACAATACACGAGTTCATTTTAAATTTTAGTAATTATTAAAAGGTATATGACAAAATATATATAATTACGCCCAAAATCGGCAGAAAAATAATGGAGTTCTAATCAATGATTGTGACAGAAAATTGAAGACTAACTTGTTAAAGATGATCCAGAATGATCTGATGCAATGAAAGTCATAGATGAATATATTAATGTGGAAAAATCTTTGGAATAATCAAAGAGCAAGTTGGTTGTGGGCAAGAAATTAACGCAAAACGATGAACAAATTTGCTCCACAATTCTGTCATGTTCATGCATGGAAAATCCTAAATTTACTGCAAAATTTGTCTTCATTAGGAAAATTATTTTTGTGGAGTCTCATCGTTTATACATATAGTGGCCAAGTACTTGATTTGAAATTAATTATATTATATTTTAGCTGCAAAGATATATTCGAATCATTTCAGGTTTGGTCCGCGCGTTACTTAATATTCATCACCAAGATTTGGATCCCTTTAATTTGTCACTAACAATTTTTTATATATTAACTAAATTAATGATGTTATATTTACCTAACATGTGACCTTCATACAATTTTTTTGATTGTTAATAGTTTTTTTTGGCCAAAGATTGTTATGAGTTTTAACAAAAGCAGAGAAAAATGATTTGAAGATTTAATGTACATTACCTCTTGTAACAAAAAAAAAATGTACATTACCTCGAACTTTGTGTGTGTGTCTTTTTTTTAATGACGCCTTAAACCTTATCTTTAATATAGTACAGATAGAAAGCATAACGAGGAGCGTCATTAATTTCACACAAGTACAGAATAGTAATTTTCTTTTCTTTTCGACCGTAGTTCATTTTATAATGTTTGACCATCACAATCAACCTTGTAATTAAAGCAAAAATAAGGATAATTTAGAACAATACAATTACATTTTGTCAAAATTTTAGGCAATTTTTGGCTAATTTTTTTAATGTCTTAGGTAGTTTAACATGTGTATATAACTCCAAAGTGACAATTATTTTGAAACCGTAATTGTATATAAACGTTTTATTTCATATTGTAGTTGTTATATATTTAAAAAATGGCATACTAACATGCTTAATTTAAAAAAAATAAAATATACGTAATATTTAATTGTTGTGAGAATTATTTATCTTATTTACGTAAATTCTCTCTCTCTCTCTCTCTCATGGTAAAAAAGTATTTGGAAAAAAACCTCATGAAATGAGGGCTAAATTAAGAGATACTGAATATCTATACTAAGTTAAAAAATACACAATTTCTTGTGAAAAATGCATTTTAGAAAATAAAAAAAGCAATAGCAATGATTAATTATCAATATACGAATAAACTAGTGGAGGTGATTAATGAGACGATACATCCACTAAAAATTACTAGTGGGCTATGGGCTCACATTGTGGGCCTCATTCTATAGCCTGCTGTTATTTAAAAGCCCGTTAAAGTGATTTCTTTAGGTGAACCCCGAGGATCGTAAAGTCCAAAAATTGTGAAACTCTCGTGTTGTCAATGAAACTCAATTTTGGACCTTATTCTGGACCCGTACCTGAAACCTGACAAGTCTTAAAAAAAACAAAAAAAATGATCCTTTTTTTTTATTATGCTGTGCCTCTGGAATAATTGCAAGAAATCTTAATAATCATGTAGTTTAATTTTTTTGTGAAATTTATTAGATATTAGTCAATGGCCGGCTCATTCATTATAAAATAAGTGACATTTTCATATGTAAAAACAAAACAGTTTTCAATTTTTTATTATCTTTTAAAGAAATAAAAAAAATTTGAAGAATTGAGAGGCAGCCGGAGGTTACAGGTTAGAAGAGGTAGCTGACATTCTCATCTCATCTCTTAGTTCTCTTTCACCATGATCAAATCTATCTCTTAATACAGATATTTTATAGTCTAATAGTATGGTATCTCCCAAGTGAGAGGTCACATGTTCGATCTCGTTGTTGTAATCTCAAGCGGTGATGGATTCAAGACCCTAGCTCAAGGGTGCAAATTATTTGTTGATAGGATAAGTGGGACTTATTATTAATATCTTTTGAAAAGAATTTGAGCAAAAATTCAGTGGATTCAAAATAACAAATGAGTAGGTGTAAAATAAATCACATATTACTAATATATACCTAATTTTTTAAAAGTTAGAGATGTGACTGAACCCGATGTGTAAGTCCGCCCTTCGCCTCAAGCCGTTAGTGCTGCCCTTCAAATAACAAAAAAAAAAAAAAGTCTACCTCTTAATACTACGAGTCATTTACTATATAGTGCATGGATGGATAGATATTCATTTTCGGATGATCACAAGCACATGATTCACTACACACGTGTGATTGGGTAATACAAAGATCTATATTACAGTAATTTCGAGAGAATTAATGACATGTGAAGAGGACTTAAAACGGTGACAACTCTACGAGCAGGGAAAAAAAAACTAGTCCAACGTGAAAGCACATACTCCAGATGCTTGTCCACTACCTTTAGTTTGGATTCCTTCTATGAAAATAAGTTAATGTTAAAGAAAAATAAAGCCAGGCGTGGACCAAAATTAAAAAGAAACAAAACAAAAGGCAAAGGCACTGAATGAATTGAAAAAAAAAATAAAAAAGAGACCCAAAAAAGTGGACCCCTAAACTGTAAGAGCCCAAAGGGGAATCACTCTGGGCCTTCAGTCGAATCTCTCAATTAACAACAATTCAGCCGTACCAACATCCACAGGATATACCCATCGTCTCTGGGTTTAACTGATGAAAGGATTGGGTTAGAACTCTCATTTAAAGGGAGATGGTTCAATCATGGAAAATTGAATATCCCTTACTATTGGCAATCGATACTACTAATTACTACATCGAATCTTAATATAAAAGTAAATTGATTTTTTATATTAAAAAACTAATTAAATTATATATTTATCATTTGTCCTCAAATTAATCTAAGTAGTATTAATATTTATTAAATATAAAAAGCAAAGAAAATAGACTCCGCTTAAATGGGTTGCCAAGTTCTACCCAAAATCTGAAATTTTATGATAAGATCCAATTTAATAATCTGTTTGTGAAGCATAGGTATATCCTAGTCCAACATGAAAGCACAATACTGAAGATGCTTGTCCACTACCATTAGTTTGGTTTCCTTATATGAAAATAAGTGAACGTTGAAGAAAAATAAAGCTAGGTGTGGCCCAAAATAAAAGGAAACAAAACAAAAGGCAAAGGCACTGAATGAATGGAAAAAAAAAAAAGAATCAAACAGAGAACAAAAAAGGCGGGCCCCTAAACTGTAAAAGCCCATAGGGGAATCACTCTGGGCCTTCCGTGGAATCTCTCAATTAACAACAATTTGGTCCTAACGAACGGTTAATTGGATCAAGTGGTAAGCGGCTTGTTTCAGCTTAAGTAAGGTCTCGAGTTTGAGTCCTTGTGTATGCAGAAGCTACCGTTGGGAGACTCACCCACTATTTCCAGGTGCGCGATGCGGGTCGGGTCTAGATTAGTCAGGATGAAGCTCCGGAAACCAGGCTGAAAACAAAAAAACAATTCAGCCGTACCGACATCATCAAGATACTGGGGAGTAGCATGTTGACGTCTATCGACATGAAGGAATAATGATGTTTTTATAATAATTTTTTCAAGCCTTCTAATCCTTTCAACACAATCATTGCTTCTTGGAAGCTTTATGTCCAATGTATTGACATTTTGTAGTTGCATTATGATCCAAAGGCCTATGAGGGTGGATTAAAGGCAATGATGATGGACCTCTGGCTTAATTTCTCTAAAAGCATGATGTGGAGGTATCATTGGGGACCATTTGAGTTACTGGATTATGGGGTTTGCTAAATCTTTGGAACATTGTGAACCCCATATTGTTGAGAAATATACAATTTATAGAGGCCTCCAATTAGCCTTTGATTATAGTTTCAAAAGAATCATTAGTGAATATGATACTAATTTACTGGTTGACATGCTCAATACACATTGTAATGTTTCTAACATTAGGCTATTGTTTGTAGAAATTAGAAAACTCATTCAAAGGGAGTGGATTGCAATTATCTATTATGTGCCAAAAGAGTTTAACCTTTTGACATATTCTCTTACAAAGGAGGTTATTTCCTCCTCTATACTTTATCACTCGTGCCCGTATCATCTTCAGGCTATGCTCTCGAATGATTCTTTGGGATCATATCCCCTTGTGGTATAACATCTTTAGTTTTTTGATCTATCATTCTCTCCTTTTGTATCAAAAAAATCCACAGATACTATCAATTAATCTAGGAAGAGTTAAAAAAAGCTAATTAATATATTCATTATTTTTTAAAATTAATCTTTTTAATTTGTAAATTATATATACTTTAACGATATAAATAAGTATTTCAAAATATATAGTTAGTGATTGCGTTTTTTTAATATCTCTAAAAGAGTCAACCGTCTGATTAGGTTGTTTAGATTCATTCACAAAACCTCATTTCCTGCTACAAATTAACAGGCTTCCACGTTACATATGCCATGACTGACGTATCATGCGTATTATATACTTGGATGGATCAAAACTTCGCATTATTATATCATCGTAGTAATAAAATAAGAACTTTAAAAGTATAGTGGGAAAATTGAAAGAGAATTGCATTTAAGTTCCTATAATATCGAATTAATTACTCTAAAGTTTTAAGAGATTGTCAATAGTAAGTTGAGGAGCACCATTAATAAGTGAAGCGGCTACCATTAACAACCTCTTGAGACCTTAGAGTAATTAAGTTATAACGTGTGATTTTAAAGTAATTTTCCAAAAAAAAATATCCAATTCAAGACGGCGTGACGTATCCGTGCCCCAAGGGTCAACGGTAAGGGGTCAAAGATTTAGTTCTCCTAAGGTCCCGATCTCTGTTTTTTTTTTTTTCAACAAGCTAAAACTTGGGAGTTAGGACATCAGGTGAGTAGAGAAGGGAAGGTTCCTTAAAAGTCAAGGGATGTGTTCATGGTTATAGTAGGAATTATATCTATTCTGTATTTTAACCACATTCAAAATATTTCTTTTTTAACTGAACATCCTAGTATTTTGCCTTTGAGCATATATAAGGTTTGTTTGATTAATCCGTTTGAGCAACCAAAATCCATTTCTGCGCTTACTGAGACAAAATTCCTCTCACATATTTACCTTGAAATCTGTGTCTGTTCTCCCAATGGGCTATTCAAACAAGCCCATAGACTGATTCATTTAATTTGACTTTAATCTATTTGATGCTACCAAATCATGTATAGAAAAACGTAAGAGCAAGAATAGTTACTTGCCAGTCAAGGCATTGAATTCAAGTCATTGAGTCATCAGTGTCGTAATTAATGTTTTTTCATGATAAATTAGCAACGTCATCTATATGTTTTTAAATCTGACTAACACCCATTGAATTCAACGGTTGGCCGAAAAAGAAGGAGAATATTGAATCCAACGAACATAATTAGTTTTGAAAGGAGTTTTTTTTTTAAATTTTCCTTTCATGAGAGGTAATTACGAAATTAATTAAAAAATGGAAATTGATGACGTGACTCAATGTGAGTGAGTCAATAATTTATTACAAGCAGAGATATTTCAACTAAAGATGGTGAGCAACTTATCCCATACGCACCTTCATTATTTTTTATTAGGGAAAATTACTTAGAGGTCCCAAACAACAGAATTAACCACAAAATAGTCCCAAAAAATTCTTAAAATTACTATAAGGTTTTTGGAGTAGCTGTTATGGTTGTTAATAAAGGCTAGTAAAGTTGTTAATGACAACTTCAGCAGCTACTCATGGGATCTTATGATAATTTTGTAAATCTTTTGGATCATTTTGTGGTTAATTCCATTGTTTGGAACCTCTGGATAATTTTCCCTTATTATTATAATATCATTTCACCATAACCGTGACCTTGATACGGAGCTAGAGCTTCTAACTATGATGAATGCGCTAACTATGGATATGATGTCGGAAAAAGACCGATTTTCTATCTATATCGCCCTTCAATTCGAATTAGCAAAAGCAATGTCTCTTTGCATGATAAGGGTTCCAAACATTCATGATCTGGATGTGAATGAGTCGAATTCCTTATCCCTCGGTCTATTAGTGGAATATCTATATGTGATCAACATGAGTTTTCTCCCTATCATTGTTGCTATTGTTGTTGTTATTATTTTTTAACAAAGCAGAAGAATCTAAAGTAAAGGAAAATCTCCAAGCCTCTCTAGAATAAGAATATTATCGGAATATTTGTATTGTTTCAATCATGTGTTCATATCTCGCAACCTTGGATACATAAAGAAAAATCGTATCTCAAAACCATTTACGTTTTCTCTGATCTTTTAAGAATGTTTCTGTTTGAATAAAATTAAAAGAATAACCAACCTCTTATTTGCATGATTTTTTTAAAGAGTGCAATAATTACCATTAATAAGAGTTGCAGAGGATGCAGAATGATTTGTTAACATTAATGGTTATTTTTGGATTATATATCCCAAAAATAAATTATTTTTAAGATTTTTAAAATCCAGTAGATTATTAGAACGAGGGGAGGATAACAGGATCAGATTAGTGATGCTTAATCAATCAAATAATTGCACTTAAAGTAACGATTCAAGAGAGTGTTAGAGTATAATCCACATTTCACATTAACTTTTAGTTCTGTTTTCTTGGAATATCTCTGTTTTATTTGTATTTTTTGTGTGGAGATGAGAACGCGTATGTTTGGGAATTCATTAGGAGAAAGAAGTTTCCGGATTTGGAGATAATTTTACGAATTCCGATATGATTTTATGGATTTTGAGATATTTTTATGGATTTTGAGATACATTTTGTCTTGACTTGCGTGCACTGTCGGGAAACAGTTTTTTAAAACATACATGATTTCTTATCGTTAATTTAAGAACATAATCAGTGCATATCATCATGATCCAATGCCCTTAATATATTGTCGGAGTCGGTGACCTTTAATTTAGGAATCAAATTCCTAACTTTGATTCTTATGATATATGAACATGGTTGGTTATTTATATAGCATCATAATATTCAGGGAGTACCACTTTAATAAATTAAATCTGCATTGCCTTTTAATTTCTTTAAAAATATTCAATTTAATATTTATTGACATAAACAATATCTATGTTCTCTCTGGAGACATCCGAATCAGATAAAATTGGGAGGATGTGTCCGTTTGGTAAAGCGGTGGAGAAGTACTTATGGGCTTATTTACGCAAGCCGAAGCAAATATGTGAAGGAGATTGTCTCATTTTGCGGAAAAACACTGTTGAACGTACTTATGGGTATAATTTAAGAGTTGCCAAACAAGCACAATATAATTTAATCGTACGGAGTTGAATCATATTCTAAGTAGAGTAATTAAGCAGAATAAAAATATCACAAAGGTTATATACTATATGGATTTTTAAATACATCTCAAAGGTGTTTTCTGTTTTTAGTTTTTTTAAAACAAATTTTTTATTAGACAAGTTTTTTTTTGTTTTCTTGAAAAACGAAAAGCATGTTTTTAAATATAGAAACATACATCCCTATGTTTTTTTAAAATGGTCATGAAAATTTGATCCTTTTTTGGTAATATATATCAGCTAATTTCTTAATGTTAAATTAGATTTCAACTTAAATTAAGGGTCGAATTACATAGGTTTAAATCTCTTTCAACGACCATTTTGTTTATACACAATATTTAAATTTAAAACTTTACTTCGAAGAACAATCGTCAAGCCACTTCAAAAATCATGGAACTCAAATTCAACATAGTCTGCATGAGTATTTGATACTGAATATATACTGTTAAAAAAAGAATTAAGCAAAATTATATTTTATTTGAGGCAATATCTCTCTCTCTCTCTATATATATATATATTATTTTAAGTTACAAACTATATATATATATATATATAAAACAAGAAGCAGAAAAGGGAAGTTAACGGATTTTCAAGACGGATTTCTTTCATCAATTAACGGATTTTCTTTTTAAAACTATAGTCAAAGATGCCTTACTTTTTATATCTCGAGAATAAATGGTTTTTATTCAAAATTCCATATTTCGAAATGGTTAAGTCTATTGATATACATATTGAATCAATTAATTAAAAAAATATTAATGGTGCGTGAGAATATGAAAAAGAAATTGAATTCGTGAATCAATTAAATTTGCATGACAAAAAAATGTACGTGACTACTTGTACTGTTGATTACACAAGCAAAAAACAATCAATTAACAATAAACTATATTCATTAAATCTTATATTTACCATAATATTGTTAATAATTATAAAATATTATATTCTGGATAAAAACATTGTGAGAAAAATATAAAACTAATACCTAAACGGCTAAGCTTAATATTTTTACAAGCAGATATGATTCTGGATTATCTTTATATGTTCGTTCAAATTATTAAATTAAAAATAATTCTATTAAAAAGGATGATATCTACAAACTTAAAACCAATAAAATAATTCTATTAAATCTTCCTAAAACTAATATCTAAACGGGCAAGCTTAATATTTTTACAAACAGATATGGATTCTGGATTATCTTTATATGTTGATTCAAATTGTTAAATTAAAAATAATTCTATTAAAAAAGGATGATACATAATTAAAACCAATAACATGGGTCTTGCTTATGTATTTATTGTGCAGTTAATCAGGGGTATTAAGGCTGAGGGTGATTATAAATTAGAAGCCTTCCCATGAATACGTCGTGATTTTCCACTCTCCGTGATCAGAGGCGCATATCGGAGCTCTTCACCTTTCACTGTACTTTTTTCAGGTGGAGGGAGGTTGTGATTTGTTTGAGAAACTTTTAGCTTCACACCTACGGGATCATCATAATCTGGATCTTCCAAGATTTTTGTTCTCCCTGTTTCTATTCCCCCCTGCTTACTTCTGTTTTCCCATTCACTCATCTCAGCGCATTAACACACCGTTTTAGTGTTTTCCGGTGCTAAATTTCAAGCATTACCTAGTTATTACTTGGCGTTCTTAAACTGAACTTGACCGGGTGAGATAAAGAGTGCTGCATAAGTTCACTGTCAGGGAGATGACGACTTGGAACATTGAGAAGAGTGGTTCTATTGATGCTCAGCTGAGGTTGCTGGTGCCGGGAAAGTTGTCTGATGATGATAAGCTGGTCGAGTATGATGCTTTGTTGATGGACCGATTCCTTGACATTCTTCAGGATTTGCACGGTGCAGATATCAGAGAAACGGTATTATGATTTTTGCACCCGTTTATAATCTATGCCTCTTCGTGCTGTATTTCTTACCGAGGTTACTTTTTGGGTCAAGGAAAAATTATGTTTGTGACACGGTTTCAACTGACTTCTGGAAGCCCATATAAGTTTTTCAAAAAGTTATGAACTTCTTTTTGAACAACGTTGCTCGTACTACATGAGGCTTTGAATACATCGGTTTTGATCAAGGTTTTGTAATGCATGGAGCCTTTTGTGGTCATATATAAATTAACTTTTAATCATATCACAACAATCCTATGCCGATATAAACTTGTGTTGCTAGAGTCCAAGTTCATTTTAATTGCTGAATTAGTGATCTGGTGTTGGATAGGTTCAAGATTGCTATGAGCTTTCAGCTGTCTATGAAGGGAAGCACGACCCTGAGAAGTTGGGGGAGCTTGGGAATAAGCTTACTGGTCTTGATGCTGGGGACTCTATCGTGGTGGCCAAATCATTTTCTCACATGCTGAATTTGGCCAACTTGGCCGAGGAAGTCCAGATAGCCTACCGAAGAAAGATCAAGTTATTAAAGAAGGGAGATTTTGCTGATGAGAACTCGGCCATAACTGAATCTGACATTGAAGAGACCTTCAAGAGGCTTGTGAATCAATTGAAGAAGACCCCACAGGAATTGTTTGATGCTTTGAAGAACCAAACTGTAGATTTGGTCCTGACTGCTCATCCTACTCAGTCTGTCCGTAGATCTTTGCTCCAAAAGCATTCTAGGTTAGTTCATTTCTTCTGTTAACTAAAAAAGATGAGTCGTATTTTGGTGTGCTTTTATCAACATAAAAAACTGTGAAAGCTAGTGACAGCATGCTATTCCCTAGTTTTGGTATTGAAGATATAAAGCATGGTTATTCTACTTGATCTGATACTTCAATGTTCCATGTATATGCTTTAAATTTTGTCATGCTGCTCTATTCACGTCAGTTGTGCCTCATGTCTGCAGCAGCCGTGCTTCCTAGCATCAGACAATTTTTTGGGGAAAAAATATTTCTGTTGACAGAGATTTTTTTTCTTCCCTTTTCAGGATAAGGAATTGCTTAACTCAATTGTATGCTAAAGATATAACACCTGACGATAAGCAGGAACTTGATGAGGCCTTACAAAGGGAGGTGAGTAATTGAGGAGTATTGAATATAACTTTGTTGATTCCTTATACGCACTATACATTAATCATAGCCGAATTATTCTCTAAATACATTGTTATTTCACTCAAGTTTCTATAATCAATAACAAAAAATATCATTCGTGTTGGCTTTAGCTGTGTTAATTTGTCTGTTTCCCTTTGAACTTCCTTTTTAGTGTTTAGTGAGATTTTTTTCGACATTAGTGGAAGCAGATATTTATAGCTAGAAAGTGATAGCCTGAATTGTAGATTGGCAATGGCAGTGATAAAGCTATGACTCTAATGATATCTCCTTAATATGCAGATTCAAGCTGCATTTCGTACAGATGAAATTAGGAGGAGTCCTCCTACCCCTCAAGACGAGATGAGAGCAGGAATGAGCTACTTTCATGAAACAATCTGGAAAGGTGTACCCAAGTTTTTGCGCCGGATCGACACAGCTCTGAAGAACATTGGAATAAATGAACGTGTTCCATATAATGCCCCTGTTATTCAATTCTCTTCTTGGATGGGAGGGGATCGTGATGGTATCTTTCTTTTCGTCAGGCAATTAATTATTATGCATGTTCTTTTATGATTTTACTCACTAAACCTTTCCTGATGAACTAATATTCACATCATTGAATTTCCTTGCCTTCTATTTTTCCATGTAATTCATATGGTATAAATTCTAAGATGTATGTTTACCTGGTCCTTATTTCTGCATCAATGGCTGCTCATCATCACTCTCTGGTGCATGCTCTTTGAAGCATTGTTTGTACCATACAGTTCTTTGCTTCCTTACAGTATGTGCCACATTGTTACAGGAAATCCCAGAGTAACCCCAGAAGTTACAAGAGATGTTTGCTTGTTGGCTAGAATGATGGCTGCTAATTTATACTTCTCTCAGATAGAAGATCTTATGTTTGAGGTATAGATAGGCTGGTCACCATCTTCAATTTTTCCTGTGTCTATCATTGAGGCTTTGTTCTTATCTTACTACTTTTTCTCTTTGGCAGTTGTCAATGTGGCGCTGCAATGATGAGCTCCGTGTTCGTGCTGAACAACTCCATAGTTCATCAAAGAGAGATGCAAAACATTATATTGGTTTGTGACTGTGATATTTTTTCCGAATGATACTTTTTAACTTTTGTTGACTTTATAGCAGCACAATATTCAATGCTTTTACTTAACATGTTTTAAACTAGTTAACTATGAACAAGATCTCAAAATAATGGACCTTTTTATATTTAATATTCATCAAAATTACTATTTTCGGATATTTGACACTCATTGAATATTTTGATAACTAGTTATAATTGGCCTTGAATGTCATAGTAATTGATGCTTGGTTGATGCAGAGTTTTGGAAGCAGATTCCCCCTAATGAGCCATATCGTGTTATTCTTGGTGATGTGAGAGACAAATTGTATAATACTCGTGAACGTGCTCGTCAAATATTAGCCAACGGGGCCTCTGACATCCCTGAGGAGACAACCTTAACGAATGTTGAGCAGGTTATGTTCTTACTGTTACCTAATAAACAGTCATATAGGATAAAAGCAAGGGTTAAGAAATACAGTATATGCTTCTCTGTTGATTTTTTTTTTTTCACTTCATAACTTATCTTCAGTTGGGATTCTTCTAATACCTACGTTATATACTAAAAATTCATCTATAGGGTTCAACTAGCAGTAGAACGTATAGCAGTAGTGGATACTTGACGCATGGCATGATATATTAATTTCCATTAACCATCTTATCGTGGTATAATGGCTTATATAAATGGTCTTTTGCCCCCTCCCTCTAATAAAACCATTTTTTTCTTGCAGTTCCTGGAGCCTCTTGAACTCTGCTATAGGTCACTCTGTGCATGTGGGGACCGATCCATAGCTGATGGAAGCCTCCTTGATTTCTTACGGCAAGTTTCAACCTTTGGACTGTCACTTGTAAGGCTTGACATTCGTCAAGAATCAGACAGGCACACTGATGTGATGGATGCAATTACAAGGCACTTGGGTATTGGTTCTTATCGAGAATGGTCTGAGGAACGCCGGCAGCAATGGCTCTTGTCTGAGCTCAGTGGGAAGCGTCCTCTTTTTGGCCCTGATCTTCCTAAAACTGAAGAACTTTCTGACGTGTTAGAAACATTCCATGTCATTTCAGAACTTCCACCAGACAGTTTCGGTGCCTACATCATCTCAATGGCAACATCTCCATCTGACGTGCTTGCTGTAGAGCTTTTACAGCGTGAATGTCATGTGACAAAGCCACTGAGGGTGGTCCCCTTGTTTGAAAAGCTTGCTGATCTTGAGGCTGCTCCTGCTGCAGTAGCTCGTCTGTTCTCTATAGATTGGTACAGAAGCCGAATAAGCGGGAAGCAAGAAGTTATGATAGGATACTCAGACTCAGGAAAAGATGCTGGCCGTCTTTCTGCAGCTTGGGCACTATACAAGGCTCAAGAAGAGCTCATAAAGGTTGCAAAGGAGTTTGGCATTAAGCTTACAATGTTCCATGGCAGAGGAGGAACCGTTGGAAGAGGAGGAGGTCCCACTCATCTTGCGATACTATCTCAGCCACCAGAGACCATTCATGGGTCACTTCGTGTAACGGTTCAAGGTGAAGTGATTGAGCAGTCATTTGGGGAAGAACACTTGTGCTTTAGAACACTTCAGCGCTTCACTGCTGCAACATTAGAGCATGGAATGCATCCTCCTGTGTCTCCCAAACCAGAATGGCGAGCTCTCATGGATGAGATGGCAGTTATTGCAACAAAGGAGTATCGCTCTGTTGTTTTCCAGGAACCCCGTTTTGTTGAGTACTTTCGATGTGTAAGTATTAGTCACATTCTGCCTTGGAATGAACATGCTCTTGAAAATCTACCAATGCAAGTGAATACTTTTCTAAAACAATGTTATTAGTTAAGATAAATATTCCAATTTCATATTCTCCTTTCTTTCCCTCACTAATTCTTTTTGCCACTGTAGGCAACACCTGAGTTGGAGTATGGACGTATGAACATTGGCAGCCGGCCCTCAAAAAGAAAGCCAAGTGGAGGCATTGAATCACTTCGGGCTATTCCTTGGATCTTTGCTTGGACCCAAACAAGGTTTCACCTACCAGTATGGCTTGGCTTTGGGTCAGCATTTAAGCATGTGATTGAGAAGGATCCCAATAATCTCCAAATGCTTCGAGATATGTATAATCAATGGCCTTTCTTTAGAGTAACCCTTGATTTGATTGAGATGGTGTTTGCCAAAGGAGACCCAGGAATTGCTGCTTTATATGACAATCTCCTAGTGTCTGGAGAATTACAGCCACTTGGAGAGTGCTTAAGGTCTAAATACCAAGAAACCAAGAGCTTTCTTCTCCGGGTAATCTTATTTTGTTTTACTAACTTGCCTTTTAGAGTTCTTACATACTGTGCTGCTTTAGATCAAGTTACTTCTCTGAAGTTCAGCCGCATAACATTATGTTGAAAAAGCTTGGCAGTGATCGATTATAGATATTAATTAATAATGGTTACTTCTGAACATTCATTCCCTAATGCCTCTGTTTTTAGAGTTAAACATCTGAAACTCTTTCCTTAAAGATGAGGCACGTTTTAATAACCAAAATTGGAAATCGAATTCTTTATTTATCTAATTGTCCTTTTTATTTAATTTCTGAATTAGGACCTCATAATTAGTGATTCTTTTTAGGTTGTTTGAAATGGTTGTTAATGGTTATCTACATCATAGACAACCATTCCTTTTGTCTGTTAGAAGTTTCAGTCAATTCAAACTTCTGAGTCTTATAGATAATGGACTGTTAGTGCCCAGAGATATGTTCCGTCTTAGTTACCTACTTACCTATTACACCCAACCTAGTTGAAGTCTGTCACCTTGTCCATACTCATATTATGCTGCTCAATTTTTAATTCCTTCTGGATCTTGCATGTAGATTGCTGGGCACAGGGATGTTCTTGAAGGCGACCCCTACTTAAAGCAAAGACTCCAACTTCGAGATTCGTACACAACAACTCTCAATGTGTTGCAAGCTTACACTTTGAAGCGAATCCGGGATCCGGATTACCATGTGAAGTTGAGGCCGCATTTGTCAAAGGAGTACATGGAATCAAGCAAACCAGCAGCAGAGCTTGTAAAACTTAACCCAACAAGCGACTATGCCCCTGGTCTGGAGGACACTCTCATTTTGACCATGAAGGGTATTGCCGCCGGCATGCAAAACACTGGCTAAATACTCTTGTTTATGTTGTGGACTTCAGCTATATTAAGTTCTTGGAATCTATCAGGTCTGTAATGTGATGTTGTTGTTGATGATGATGATGCTATGAACTCTTTTTGTTAACTTTATAATGGCACAATATTGACGGCTTTTACTAAACGTGTTGTAAACCAGTGGACTACTAAACAACATTTCAAAACCAAACTTGATCCTTTTTTACCTTTAGTTCTAATTCGCTTTGAGTGTGTTTGGTTCAAAGAGAATAAAATTGGCATTACATTTTTGTTGGGGCTTCGACATTAGAAATGTATTGTTTCAGTAATAAAGTCGGTAAAAGCATTCAATAACTAATGTCTGTTGTTTTATTATGATTATTTATCTATACACCTCAATTTTCATAAACATAATTGATTATTTTATTAAAAAAATTAAAGCAAACAACTTAAGGGTTAAAAGGATACTATACAACAATCAACTTTTAACCACAAGAGTAAAACCATGCTAAAAACCAAGGTAAAGAGATATAGGAACCAACTCAAAGATGGTCAAAACCATAATATCTCTACTATAAATCAAGGAGTGATTGAAACTGAGCACTACGACCATAAATGGAGCATTCCAAATACCGAATGTCCCAAAAATTTTAACTTCTTTACATGTTGGACTTGTAAATATGAAAATTTAATTTGTAAACACAAATCGTTAAATTCAACTTATAAATTTAAATATGCAAGTTGCATTTGTAGGCTTCAAAATCAGCCCCAAAGTTGTTACATGCATAATCTGGTAATAGAACACACGTCATGTGAGTGATGTATAAAGTGAAGAATATTGAAATAAAAGTGAGAGAGAAACATGAAGATGTAAGTAACTGATCAAATTTATAACTGAGATTCTCTAGGATATTGTTGTTGATCCACGGCAGCAAAAATCCAGGCTATTAGAGTGGGTTTGCTGATATGCAAACAACAAGGTTAGAAGAAGATACAATTTTTTTCAGATTCAGCTAAAGCAGTACACCTTTTACTAAAATGTGGTGGTTTATATCATCCTTTGACAAATAATATTTCTCTAGTACGACAGTTGATTTACTCTAATTTAGATTTACAGATAGCTCATTTTCAAAGGGAAGCGCTTAAATGTGCAGATTTAATAGCGCAACTGACTCAGAATATGAACAATCAGCTAAAGATGATACAATCTCTTCCAGCTTACTGTTCAGATCAAATGAAAGCAGATAATAGGCTAAGATTTGAGGCTTTTTAAGTTCTTTGATAGGCACATTGTGTACTAAGTTAACACTTTAAGCTTGAGCTTGTCTTCATTGGTAAAAAAAAACTTTATAACTGAGATCCTCCATCCTCGATCCCAAGTGGCTAAGCAAACTCAGTTTCTCTGCTGATATTATTACTTACAATCTGTTTTTATTTGCTGCCCTCTCTCCCCCTCTCCCTACCTCTCTCTCTCTCTCTCTATAAGATAATCACTTTTCTTTCTCTAGGGCCCATTATCACGCGTTACACCCTTCCTCTTCTGTGACTATATATATACATGTACTTATTGTGCACGCTGCTCTCAGAAAGAACCAAATACAGATATTGATTCAATCTGAAGCTAGCTAGCTATGGCTTCTCCTAAGGTGGTCTGTTTGCTTATGCTGCTTCTGCTGGTCTCCAGTGGCGACATGGCGAGTTCAGCAAGATTTCACAGGGCTAACAAAGATCAGGGCTTTTATTCTGGAAGATTCTTTGTCCCTAATAAGAAGATGAGCTTAAGTGCCTATGAAGCTGCCTTCAGTTTTCTGCCTAAAGGCTTTCCCATTCCTCCTTCAGGGCCTTCCCAACGCCAGAATGGCCATACTCCTTATGGAGTCCCCAATCCTAGTGGCGCCCATTGATTATATAGATACATATATATAGAGAGGGAGGGAGAGCCAGGGCTTTAATTAGTTAATTTCCTTGGGTTTCTGTATGTTTCTGTGCTGTAAAAGAAGGAAATGTATGTTCTTCATATATATATATATATATATTCCTTTAGTGTTGTCAGTTTTCATTATGTGTGGTTGCATAAACTTATTGAGGAATGAAATGAACAAGTTTTTTTATATTTAATTTCGGAACATTCTTTTGTTCTTCACATGATACATACATATATATGTATATATATATCTTCCTCCTCCTCATGATCTCTCTGCTTCGCCTGCTGTAGCTTAGCTTTCTGATCCTCTTCTGTACAGTTTCCACATACAGAATCTCTGATAGAGAATTAATGTTGACGACATGAATATGTGAGCTGCAGTTCAATATACTCTCCAATGAATGATGACCAAAACCCAAAAGGCTGCCTTTTGGTAACGCTCCATTCTTCTGACTAAGAGAGGATCACAATTGACATGTGACTGCATTGAATACAGCTAATATTGAACGATTTTGGTATATACACATGCATGATGCATATACATATACATAGAGTACCATTGAATTTGAAATTTTAAATTTTGACAAGACATTGACTCAGTTACAGTTTAGAAAGAAACATTAATTACAATTACTAGCTTTTCTTATACCAACAATTACTCTTGGTAGGTATAGCTATATACGGGGAATGGGAAACAGTCATGACAGCATATGAGCATAACACGAGAGATACTCCAGGTTCCCGGTCAGTGGCGGAGCCACTCAATGTTGAGTGTGGGCAATTGCCCCCACTCAATTTTTGGGTGTACATGTAAATACTTGTTAGATTTTTATTTTACACCAACTGATTTTTAAGATTTGAACCCACTCAAATTATTTATACTTGTAAGCTTGTTGTTATTTGTTTGAAAATAAAAAATTACCCCCACTGGTCTAGGGTCCTAACTCCGCCACTATTCCCGGTGGTAAAGCTTTGATTCGGATTAGATGGTTACTCGGATATCCAATGATAAGATAACAAAATGCCGGATACCATGTTTAAATAATATTAAAGAGAGAGTGTAATAATAGAATTAAATGTCCCATTCATATAATTAGTACCGTAGTTTAAATCTTTCCTTTTTTTTTTTTGGAGTGAGTTTAAATCTATCCCTAGAAGCATGACTTTCATGTGTTAATATGACTATCAATATTGATATCAACAACAATAAATGAATGTATCCAATTTTTTTTTTATTTTTTTACAATATTTATTTTTTTTGGGATTTAATTAATGGTATTCCCATATCACTTTGGACTTTGAGGCACATCTTCCAATAAGTGCTCTCCTTACAAAAAAATGAGATCCCCTACCCCTCCAACTAACTCATTGTTGGTAATATTAACAAATTACTTATGGTATATACTTATTTGAATTCTTACATTCATAGTAAAACTTAATCTAACTCACAAATGTAAGATCTAGTTTAAATTATTCTCTCCAAATAAATCAATCAATTTTTGTTGCGATAACAATATATTGGGCTTTTTTGGCTTCTCGTTTCCAAACAATAAATGCACATTCATATATTTACCTCGATTTGCGTAAAAGTACTTTTCTACCGCGTTCCCAAGCCAGCACACTACCTCCTATCCTCAATATAAGCGTTAGTTAATAATTTTTTAAATGATGCTAAGAAAGTTAATTAATTGATATAAATTAATTTGTTTAACTTATCCAATTTATAGTTTTATCTTTTACACTAGTGATAGTACATGATTAACCTAGGGACAATCTTCTTTTGATCTTTTTAAGAATTGGACAACTTTATTGTTCAATATATGTATTATAAATGCGAGAAATCAACCTTGGTATAGAATATAGATTTTAGGTTATATATATTAATATCAAAGATATGTAACTATTCAGTAGATCTCGTAAATCTACACTCTTAATCCTCTTGTTTTATAAGCAAAGATTAATTTTGTTAAGTTTGGTTTTTCGTAACAAAGAATATTCTTAAAGAAAACGGGGAATTAAAAAAGGAGCTTAATTGGTAAACATAGATATCAGGCCACATACATTGTTAGAGCCACACCAAACCATATGGTTCGATCAGGATCGGGTCTAAACCAAATAGCATTTAGAGTTGTGCATGTAAGAGATTATGTTTATTTATAATGTATGATCCTAATATAAAAATATTTCAAGAAATATTTGGGTGTGTCTCACAATAAATGGATAAATATTGTTTAAATTTATTTATTTATTTCTTCAAATATATTGTGCTCGTTTGGTAACACGGTAGTGAAGTACTTTTACACAAGTCGAGCTAAGTATGTGGAGGAGTTCTCTCATTTTACAGAAAAAACTGTTGAATGTGCGTTTGACTTTTGAAAACATTGTTATAAACAAATCCATTATTTTTAATTGAGACCGATTTGATCGCATTTCAGTCAACCAGTAACTTAATCTGACATTACTTTGTTGCATCATATATATATATATATTAGTATAACTTTGTTGCATCCTCTATATTATACAGAAGATTAAAAATATTCATGATTGAATATCCATAGTGATATATGGATATTTGATATTTGATATTGACAAAGATATATTAAGTAATTTATATATGAATTGATTGATAGATACATTGATTTAAATTAATTGGTTATTCAAATCCCTGGGGCGCGACTTACTGGGGGAAGAAACCCAGAATGGACAAGTCAGCATCTGCGGGAAATAACTAACGAAGTCACACGACAAAATCCTGTAAACCTCATTATTTTAATATCTTCAAAATCCTGTAAAAGAACTAGAGAAGAATCTATACCAAAAAATTAAAAAATATACCGAGGCTTGCCCAAAAAAAAAAAAGCAAAGCAAAGCCTGAATCAAAATCTTTTTTATTTTTTTATTTTTTTCTGTACAAGCCCTGAATCAAAATCAACCAGCTCCACTGCCTGCAACATGACAAGCAAAGCCAGCCACTGAAGCTTTAGGTTTCTTGGACCAATTATTCACCAAGAAGAAGAAGAATAAGAAGAAGGGAAGAAAACAGAACATAAGAATTAATATATATATATATAGAGGGGGGGGGAGAGGAATAGGTAGTTGGGAGCAGAAAGATAGATAAACAAGTCACTGTCTGCAGAATCAATTAGCAGAACTCACAACAAGAACGGTAAAATAATATCCTTTAGAAGAACATATAAACCCCAGCATTTACTTCATAAATGGTAACATTAGAACGATCCAAGTTACAAGAAAGACCCCTCCATATTCCTGAAAGATTCTCCGGAGATTCCATATGTGTATATTTATACGCTAAAAGTATAACTAGGAGCGAACTTTCTAGGACTGGACCCACTTGCCGTTGATGAAATCCTGATGAATCCTAAGCTGAGAGAAAGGGTAAGAGATCTCCTGGTTGGTGGTCGAGAAATACACAAAATAACTGTCGGGCCCATCTTTTCCGGTGATGACGCCGACCCACCAGCCGTCGTTGTCGAAAGCATCTACCTTCTGGTTAACTGAAAACCGCCGAACAGGGATGGCCGGAGGCAGGGGACGAAGCTCCTTGGGGTAAACAGTTTCAGTCAGGAATTGGGACTCGTCGTCTTCGAGCAAAGTCTCATAACGGATGACGTAGAGGCCATTGTCGAGCTGAGAGACCACCTTCGCTTCGAAGTAGGATCCATAGAATCCGTCTTCCTTGATGGAGACTTCCACGCCCTGGCCTCCACAAAAGTTGATTTTCTTGATCGGAGGACGCATGGTGGCTTGAGAAGAGAGAGGAGGAATTGATCGGAACTGCCGAGAATTACAAGTTTCTTGAGCTATTGAAAGAAGATGAAACAAACAGGTGGCGGCCGCTTGGAGAGTTTTGTGGGTGAAAATAGGAAAGCCTTATGCTTAAAAATAGGAAAGTAAAAAGATTTTTCAAAATAAAATATATCATCTTTTAGTCCCCAAAAAAAAGATTTTTCAAATCTGTGATTAAAGGAAAAAAAGATAATCAAATAATGATTTTTTTTGGAGTGGGGTGGACTGGATAGTTGTTCATTATTAGTTTATATTTATTAGATATAATTTAGTGATATTGATACTAATTTTTTAAATATCAGCGCCTAATTGCTTTCTGACCTATAAATTACATGTGCTTCTGATTAATATTAATATCAATTTTCGTTCAATATAAAATATTAAATTTATGACGAAGTTATAAGATTTACAAGTGATTTTCGGTACTTATATATAAAATATTAAAACTATAACGAGTCATTTTTTATATATCTCAGACATCTATCTAATATATGAAAGAACAAATCTGGTTACGGATAAAGTAAAGTTATTTTTATTGTTATATATTAACCAAAGTAAACAGATAATTAATTATTATCTTATTAGTCTTGATATTAGACTTAAATTCACTTATTTATAATTTTAATAAGAATATTTTTTGTGAAATTTTAATATTAAATACTTGATTAAAAATTAACATGTGTATGCAGTTTAACTATCGAATATACTGTTTGGATTAAAAAATTATCAGTGAGACCAAAGTTTGAATATTATCTCAAGTCATGGAGGGATTAACTTAATTAACGGAATGCTAATACTGCGACAATAGATCTTATAAAAATGGAATTAATTAAGTAAGTGAAACCAGGTATGAATAAATTGCGTGATTTATAAGTTTGAATATTATAATATCTATATATTAATAAAAGGAAAGACCAACCATAAATGGATATTGAAATTTTCTCAATATATATCTGATCATGATATTGGGGGGACGGGTTAATTGTGAAATTTAATTTCCTTTCTGATTATGCTAAGAACTAGAATCTCAATTTAAATCGAATCTTATGTTCAGCTAATTAATAAAATTATATTGCCAGAGAAGCTAGAGACCAAAAATTAAGAAATAATATTAGGGTGGACCTGCTTGTATTTCAGCGGGCTCAGCCACACCCCTTGACTTCTAAAAAATTAGGTATATATTCACATTATGTGATTTATTTTGCATCCACTCATTTTCTACTTTTGAACCCACTAATTTTTTTATCAAATTCTTCTCTAAAGATATTAAGAATAAGTCTCACTTATTTTTTTTTAAAAATAATTTACGCCCTTAAGCCATGATCTGATTCCGCCACTGAATAATATATAGGTATAGCCGAGCGGGCATGGCTGATAAATAAAAAGGAATTAAGGAATTTAATTAGCAGACAAAATTAACAATTATACATTTATCAAAATTTAGCGATGGTCGAGTAAGATTTTTGAAAGAATAGAAATCTCACGTAGTAAATGAAGTCTTTAAAATCAAATATCTGAGCGACCCAAAAATTGAACCCCCTGATCCTCAAGGATTGATCAAAACGAATAGTTTTGATTGATCAACAAAGAGACAAACAAAAGGCAAATTAAGAGAGAACCACAATGTTCATGAAGATCAGTAACTTGAAGCACAAGAAATCAGTTATAACTAACTCGAACGGCCTCCAAAACAGTGGTTAGACTTAGAGAGATCACTCAAGAAATCTAAGGGTTGGTTTCAAAGTTCTTTTAAAAATAATTTTTAGAATTTTGAAATAAAATTTAAGTCTTAGATAATAGATTTTGGACAATAGTTTTTACGGATTTCGAGTCAAAACTTAGGTTTTGAAAATGTAATTATGTTTGGGAAGTTTTGACTTTTACAGATTCCGAAGCAGAAAGTATGTAGGAAAGATAAAAGAGAAATAAAGAAAAAGTATGAAAGAGAAAATTTATTAGGAGAGAGGATGTGATTTGACAGGAAAATATCTTTTTCAAAACTTAGATTTCAAATTGAGGTTTTGCATCCAAAATAATTTTTCTGAAAAACGTGAGTACTTAGACAAGACTTAGATTTTGAGGTAAAACCTAGGTTTAGATATAACATTAAGTTTTGGGAAGTGAACCCAAAGAAGCTTTAAATCATTTATCCAAAAAAAACAGAGAAAGAAATCTAAATCTAATACAAAGGAGCTAGCCAGATGGCAAATCAAATCAAGAACTAGAGACTCTGCTTAGCCACTCCTGATGAACCCTAAGCTCGCCGGAATGGAACTCGACGTCACGACCGACTGGATTCCAGTAACAGTAAGCAAAATAGCTCTCCGGGTCGGACTCTTTTAGTATTTAGTATTAATATCATCTTTGTTCTCCCAAGTCTCTCCCACTTTAGTTTTAGTACTTCAAATTTAAAATAATGGGTTATGGTTTCTTTAATTTATCTTCATTTTGACTTTATTTTCTCAATTTTCAAATAACGGATTTTCATCCCTCAATAAGTAAATAGGTTTAGCTAAAGTATATATGTACTTCTTTTTATTTACGTTAAGTTTTAGTTTAATTTCTTAAATTTAAGAGATGTATTTTTAATCTTGAAAATATATTTAAATATTGATTATTCAATATACTTATTTTAATATCTTAAAATTTAATTATATTTTATCAGCATTTAATTGTATAATAACTATTTAAATTTGTTGAATGATCATTTTCTATCAAACGAAATTAACAATAAATGAGTAAAATAGTACTTTCAAATTTAAAGACAAAATGTATTTTTTAGCCTACAGGTTTTTATTAAATTATTAGGATATAGAGTGAAATTTATTGGACTAAAATTTATGATTTGACACTTAGAGATAAAAACTAAAATGAATGTAAATTTAACAGAAGAAATGTTATATTAACTCTTAAATAACAATATTAAACACCCTTATTATTTTTTCTGTGTAGTTACTGAAGGCTCATAGTGTTTAAGGCAGTACAGCTCCTCCTAACTCCATAAATCATTTTCTTTCCCTGTGATAATTTTTCATGAATGATCATTAACCTGTAATACCTTAAAATTCCTCGCAACACATTATATATATCTGTGTATGTATGCATGTATGTCTAATAATATTATCATCAATTCCGTTAAGTTTTGATCTCAAGAATAAAAATCTGAAGAAAGTAACAATCTTGGAAGAATGTAATACGAAGAAAAGGATGTTGCGGCGATCATAGCAAACAAAGATTCAAAATCTTTTAGGGTAAAATCCAACCTCCACCCATCCTTTATCATTCAGATTGAGATCCAAGACTAATAATGAAAAAAAAAATACACCAGAAACATGTTAGAACGGCATGACTCTGATACCACATCTTAAAACAAGCTCATAATTAATCAGAAACATACAAGATTTATGAGCTCTCTACAATTAAGAAATAAACAGCAGGAGAATCAGTCCCTCTCACCATTCCTTTATTTTTCAGATTGAGATCAAGACTAATAATAAAAAAAACTTGATGAATCTCTATCTAATCATGAGAGAGCGTCATGCTGATAATGAGGGAATTTGATAGTAGAAGAGATTGAAAGAAAGAAAGAGATGAGAGGAATTAAGAGAATCTCATAAAATGAAGTGGAGAATAATGAAAAGCCTCGTATTCATTATGGCTATACCTTCTATTTATAGGAGTAAATTTACATCACGGTAAATCACTATAAAAGATTACATAAGATAATAAAGAATATAAAATACATTTAGAAATAATGGGAGACATGAACATTTATGTAATAATATTGATAACAGAAAGAATATAATACAAAGAAAAGGATGATGCCGCCATCATATTGAATAAAGATTCAAAATCTTTTAGGATAAAACCCAACGTCCACCGATCCAGTCTTGATGAACCCTAAGCTGAGAAGAAAGGACCACAACATCACTGTCTCCGGCCGCACACCGAACAAAATAGTGATTCGAGTCTCTTCTTCCGGTGACGGTGGTAGCCCACCAGGCCTTGTTTTCGTAAGCGTCCACCTTCTGGTTCAGAGAAAACCTAGCGGCTGAAACAACCACGGCTGGCGGCTGCGGTTGTTGTGAAGAAAATGTGCTTGTTTGGGAACACCGTTCCCAAAACGGTACACGTAAGTCGAGATAAAACCATCTCAAAATCTGTAAAAACCATTTCGAAATCCATAAAAACCATCTTGAAATCTGTAAAACCATCTTGAAATCCACAAAATGCCTCAAAATATGTATACTCATTTCTCCCAACGGAATTCCCAAACAAGCAAAATATCATCATCGTCTTCGTTTAACAATGCGCTGTACTCGACGACCTATGAGCCATTGGGGAGGCGAGAGATTACGGTGGCTTCAAAGTAAGAACCCGGAGGGTTGTTGGTGACTTTGACGGCCTGGCCAACGGAGAAATCGTTGGTTCTGACGAGAGACATGTATGGAGAGGAGGAAGAGAAATGAGAGAGATACGTGATTCCCATGGGACAACGCAGAGATGATGCGAAGAAGAATATATGAGGGAGATGATCTAATATTTAATTATGTATTGTTTTTGCATATTACTATTACCATTATGCCTAAACTGATTGATTGAAAAATGATCATTTTCAATCAATAAATATATTTTGACAAAAAAAAATAAGAAAAAAAATCAGATCACATGGATCTAATTTGATAATGTGAGATTTTTCTCTAGATTTTTCTTTAATTAGCTTAGTGATTTGTAGTCTCATACATGCGAGATTTTTAGATATCGAACTTAAAAAGTGTATTGTGAGTTTCTTTTAATTATGGATTTTTCATGATCCATTTTTAGGAAGTTATCTTCATTCATTTCATATATCATTATCCTTCAAGGAAGATTTAAATTTAAAGTGCATAAATTACGTCCGTTATATATGTATGTAATATTAGAATTAGAGGAGTTTTCGCTTCGTGCGATTTTCTCCCTCTCTGCTAGGGTTTCTTTTTCCACTCTCTGGTAGGGGTGTTCTCATGGCGTCGAGCTTGGGCAAGGAATTCCATCGGGACTTCGATCCCTTTCTCATTTTGGGAGGATCTAATCTTCTTCTTTTGGCATGTGTGTGGATTGTATTTCTATGGAGTGGCTCTCGAAGATGTTGGCTACGAAGAAATTTTTGGATGGGGGTGAGCATGGTGGCGGCGGGGATCGATGGTTAGAGATAGGTGGTTCTCGCTTGGGAGTGACGGCCTCCGATAGTGATCTCCGATGGATGCCACCATGGTTATGGGAGAAAACGTTTGAGAAGCTCG
Organism: Vachellia pachyceras; assembly: GCA_025593235.1. NCBI lineage: Eukaryota > Viridiplantae > Streptophyta > Magnoliopsida > Fabales > Fabaceae > Vachellia > Vachellia pachyceras. Next base: position 22,627 of record JANTPZ010001098.1, on the reverse strand, counting down.
GCCAAGGACAAACCTTGACCTACCTGAAAGCTGCTGCCGCTAGAATGATCGGTGTTGTTTTGTGGTCCTCCAACTTGGCTGCAACGACTCTGCCAACCGTCGATGGTGTTTCTGCCACAGTCCTCCTGTCTGTAGCGCTAGCGGAACCTGTAGATGTAGTAAGTAGTGATGATTCAGGTGCTGGTGATGGAAATGGAGTTGCCTAGGCTCAGAGTTCAGATGGTTCCTTTCACTTATCATTGTGGAAAACTGAGGGAAGCCTAGCGTTTCAAATTGCTGAAGGAATATGTTGTAAGGATGTAAAGCAGATGAGGTCAAAGAAGAAAATTGTGAGTGCTAGGGATCAGGAGGTAAGTAGCTATCCCATTACTCATAAACTTTATTACAGAGTTGTCTTGGGTTTGATATTTCTGAAGAATAAAGTGGCCGATTTTGTTGTTGGTCACATTTGGGTTAGTAACGTTGATTATGTTGGGGAGTTGAAACCAGAGGTAGCAAGGTTTATATGTCTATCTAATGAGCATAGGTGTAATTCTAGGCTGATTAGAGCATTTTTTAAATCAATGTGCGTTACCCTTGTTGTCAATGCTCTGGTTCAATTGATGTGGAATGATTTAAGGAGCAATAGAGAAGGAATGGAAATTCTTAGTGCTAAAATTATAGTTGCTGAAGTCTTCTCTATGCTTGGTTTCGGTGGGTTTGTGGCTTGCTCATTTGGGTTGATGTTGGGTGTGTTTGTGATACCTATTTCGAAGGCAAGGCTTTATGATAATCAGGTTAGAATCATTATCTTCAGTCTGTTCAGTAGGTCTGCATATGCTGTTCATTTAGGGCTTGACATGTGCCTGTTCAGTGTGAATAGTTACACTGTTCTTTTTCCGGCAAAACATGTGTCTGTCCAATATGTGTGGAAACAGTGTTCTTCTTTGGGCTGGAGTGGTGTTTCTACCCCTTTTGATCAGAAAAAGTATGGTGTTATAATTATCCTCATGATTATTATCATCCTTGAGTTTCTTCCCTCAAAGAATTTGGTCAGGAACCATTTCTGTTTATGGTTTCCTTTTGAAGCATATTTGGCAGTCAAGTGGTTCGTGAAAGCTTCTTTGCACGGTTCTTATCCTTTCAATCGGGTATCTCAAGCGCCGCCATTGTTAGTGGCAGTTTGGAGGATTGCTGTTAAAGATTTTTCTTGTTGTAATGTTGAACCCTTTATTGCTTGTTTCTTTTCCATTTATTTGCTTATGCCTAGTTTATTGTCTTTAGGTTTGGTTGTTTGGTTTGGTATGTTCTAAGACCTTGTAAGTTTGGTTATGTTTAATCATATGTTTTCTTTGTTGGCAAAAAAATACTAAAATTAGTGGAAAATGGTGGCTATAGGCCTCATCATAAGAGGATTACTATTAAATAAAATGAAAAATTACTCAGATGTTCCAAGGAACAGAATTAACCACAAAATGCTCCTAAAGAGTCACAAATTTACCATAAGGTCCCTAGGAGTAGATGTTGTGGTTGTTATTAACAACCTTACTAGCCTTTATTAACAACCTCAACAGCTACTCGTAGGACCTTATGATAATTTTGTGAATATTTGAAACCATTTTGTTGTTAATTGTATTGTTAGGGACCTCTGGATAATTTTCCCTAAATAAAAAGCTTACAACACCTTACATTTTCACACACACATATTTATTTGGTAATGATAAGCATATCAAGATATGATTTTTTTTTTCACATATTTATTTCGTAGGCCGCAACGTGGAGAGTTGACATTGAGAAAAAGACTCCGTTGGATCCAATATTAATCTAACCAACACCAATCATCGATTGGAGAAGGGGAACTTCCAGGTCGTGAAAATCACAGGTGAACAATTGCATATTGGTTGGCCCAGGCTCTTATTGGGCCCAGCCCAAAAACAAAATTAAAATCCCAATAGACTTCATCCAATCATCCCTATTCTAAGCCCTAAAATACTCCATTCCATCATTTTAAAACAACAACGGCATAAATTATCAAAAACAAATTAATCGTTAAAATTAATTAAAAATAATGGATGTGTAAAAAATATGAATTTTTGTATCAAACATATACTTATTTATGAAGATGATAAGTGAGACAGAGAACAAGAGAATAGGTAGGAGAAAATGAGAGATAAGCGCAATTAATTACGAGTAAAAATAAAAAAATGGATTTAATTTTTAAATAAAATAAAATTTTTACACTAAGCTCAGAAGAAATAATATTATTTATAAATAAGATCCGAGGCAGCTATTCATCTAGAACCAATGGCTTATAGAAGGTTCAAATTAGCTGGGAGGTGAAAGAATATTTTTGCAAAAGTGATTAATTCGAAATTTTTTTGGGAACAATATTCACATTGAGCATTCAGTTGATAATACTTAGAATATGATTCTCTTTAATAATACGATACTTAAATTTCATCGAAACTATGCATTAATTTTCTTTAAAAATTGTAAATGAAAGTGATTTTCAAAGAAAATTAAATAATGCCCATTTTTTAATTTAATGCAAAAATCAACTATGCATCGCACAAAAAAATTCGATCATCACGATCACATTTCAACATATATATTTGGCTTCACGTTACAAGCTATCAAAATTATTAAACAAACTGCACGATTTTAACATAAAATTCAATGTCAATATAAGAAAAAAATGCCGTAGCGTATGACTTGTTTCATACTTTATATATACGTAATATATAATACGTGATATTGACAATGTTTTTAACTTCACACTTTTGTAAAATAAATTTTATGGCAAGAGACTAAATTAATATTAGCAATGTTTGACAACAATTTTGGGGAATCCAAAAACCCGTTCACTAATGTTTTTTCCGCAAAACGAGAAAATCCCCTTCACCTATTTATTTCGATTTACGTAAAATCACTTTGTCGCATGGACACATTATACTTAACATTTAGAAATGTGTATCCGTAATGAATTCGGCAAAGAGCATTCAATGGCCATCACATGTGATCCGCTCAAGTCGCTTCCATGCATGTGCTTTCCCTCCCAATATAGTCAACTCAATCCTAACGTTCCTTTTCCAAGTCGCTCTTCAAAAACTAAATTCACTTCCTTTTTAAATTAAAATTGATGAAGTTATAAATATATGTATAATTTGTAATTCAACTCATAGGTCCCCTTTTAAGATTTTTTTTTTAAGCATGGGGTTATATATATGACTCCGGATATATATGTGATATATGAAAGTTGTGATGATTACATGGATTACGGCAAAAAAAAAAATCTATTATTTTCTCAATTTTATTCATCTGGTATTGAATTAAAACTATAATTTCCATGACATTTTGCCACTAAAAAGATAAATTCGCGCCCCCATCAATATTTTCCATGCGCAATTTGAATTATATACATTGATTAGTTGAATATACGTACAAATTCAAGATCTATCCACACAGATAATCATAATGATTAGTGAGTAATTAAATATAAATTATGAAGTGAATGGAGTATATTAATTAATGTAAAAATTAAGGTGAGGCAGTACACACGTGCTAGCACCTTCTCCTGCTCCCTCTGGTGTCTGTGATTCCATGAACAATGGCATAGATTGGACCACTTTCCTCAATCTCTTGCTCATTTTCTATATTATTTGTGCCTTTAAACTATTAAAAGTCGGTGTGAAGCCAAGCCAGCCGTCCCTTTATTTAATCCACACTTTAAGTTCAATTCATATCATTCAATTAAAAAAATAACAAAGAATCCTTATAATTACGTACAGGAACGGGCCCCTTCTTCCATATATGCTCTTTCTCTTCTCCTAATCCACAACGCTCAAAATTCATATCAGCAACAACTTCTCAGTTCATCAGGAACCAATACCATCATAACCATGACGGTGCGTACCAATCCCTATGTTTAGTTTCATCTGTATTTTTTGGCCAAATATATTTAGTTTCATCTGATCCTATATATATGTTATATATATATGTGCATGGTGAATGATTTTGATGTATGTATGGAACTTTTTCAAATTCTTTGCTTCAGATCATAGAGATGAGAGTGCACATGGATTGCCCCGGATGTGAAAGCAAGGTCAAAAGTGCACTTGAAAAGCTTAAAGGTAGGGGGTGTGTGTGTGTGTGTGTGTGTGGGCATATAATCCCAAGCCACGAGACTTTGAAGAAATTAAAACACTTGAGCGAGATCAGCATGATGAAGAGTTAATGAAAACCCTAACTATGGATTATTGTGTTTGTGTGTGTTCATGATCAGGTGTGGACAGCGTGGAGATAGACATGAGCTTACAGAAGGTGACGGTGACGGGGTGGGCGGACCAGAAGAAGGTTCTGAAGACGGTGAGAAAGACTGGGCGGAGGGCGGAGGTGTGGCAGCTGCCGTACACGACGGCGTTTCACGAGGGACAATTCTATCAGCCACACCATTGTAATGGACCGGTGAACTTGTACACTTCTCAGCCAACATCATCTTATAATTACTACAAGCATGGCTATGATAGCAACGATCCTCGTTATTATCACTATCCTTCAAATTCTTCTGTCATTGGCCATCAAGCTGCTTCTGCATTCAGTGATGATAACACTCAAGCTTGCTCCATTATGTGAATCTGCCTCCATGCCAAAGCTCGAGAACTTTATAGCAGAACGAGGTCCTATATGTGGGAATGTATCCAGAAGAAGGCCCATTAATTAATGTTGCTTTTAATTTTGATTGATTGATAATACTGAAATTGATGATCAGTATACCAGAAATCAGTTTGTGTACGTTGTTCTTTATCAAGTTTCTGTATACGGGAATTGTGAATGGTTTATGCATGTACCACTTACGTTTTTGTTTTAGTGGTGCTGCTTTAATTATATGCATTCAGTGTATCTGCTATTAATTGCACTCTCATCATACACAGAATGAATATGCCAAAGCGAATTGTTCTTTCAATCAATGTTGAGTTGAGATTAGATGAATGAAGAATGTGAAATTTGTTTGGGAAATTTACTGGGAGGTCCCAAATAAGGAACTTATTTAATGAATGGTTCCAATTTTAAAAATATTTATCAAAAGGTCTCATTGACAACATGAGATATTGTCAATACAGCGCATGATGTTGTCAATGTATAGGACCTCATGTTGTTAATGGGACTTTTTGATAAATATTTTTAAAATTGGCACCATTCATTATATAAGTTCCTTATTTAGGACCTCCCAGTAAATTTCCCAATCTGTTTTTCGGTAAGCTTCAAAATTGCCCGAAATTCTATTAAATATCACATCGAATTAATTAACCAAATCTTATATGCCCTTAATAAAGATTTGAAAGGAAAAATCACAGAGAAAATTATGAGTGTTAGCTCTGTGATGTGTTTGTAATTAATTAATCATGGTTTTGACCATGTTGGTTTCCTCTGGAGCCGTTACGGTGAATAAAATTTGATTTATTTTTCAAAAATAGTACCAACGACCCCTCCCTCATTGAACAAAATAAAATATTCAATCCAATCCTTAATACAAGAGTCAGTTGATTTTTTTTAAGGAGACTAAGAAAGCTAATTAACTGATATATTTATCATTTTTCTCTGAACTAATTTGTTTGACTTATAAATTATTTTTTTTTTAATTCAAAGAGGAGTGCACTAACTTTTTTTTTTGTATAAAAAAGTTTAGGTAAGTTAGGTCAAGGCTTACCAGGGTTAGAGCACATCTCCAAGTTTAGAAAATGGTTATAAAGGTTCTTACCGATCATTTACTAACAAAGTCCTCACATCGGCGGTATGATATGATCCCATGCTATAGTACAGATGAGGTGCTTGTATGCTTCTGGGCTATAAAACCACTGGGACGGATTTAATTTATTGAGCCTCATATGCTGAAGCCCAATTTGAATATAGGGAGTCCAAGAGTGACAATTTTGTTAAGCCCAATTTGTAGATCAAGGCCCATGAGAGGAATCTCAGTACAGTGAGAGATTCAACTGGACCCCACACAGAAGGCAGGATCGGAGCAATCGTAAGGGACCACTTGAATTCCTGGATTTTGGGTTTTGCTCAATCGTTGGGATTTTGTGAACCTCATGCAACTGAGGAATGGGCAGTGTACAAAGGCCTCCAGTTAGCTTTTGATCATGGTTTCAAATCAATCATTATTGAATCAGATGCAAAGTTAATGATTGACATGCTTAATTCTGATTGTAATGCTACTAATACTAGTCTTTTGTTCTCAAAAATTAGGAAGCTCATGCAAAGGGATTGGACTGTCATCATCAAATACATGCCAAGGGAGTTCAATCTTTTAGCGGATGCTTTGACTGAGGAGGTTATTTACTCCTCTATAACGTACCTGCATCATTTACAGACTTTATCCTCAAATGTCTCTTTGAGATCATATCCCCTTCTCGTGTAACCTCTTTAGTTTTCTTTGAGCTTCGTGCCCTCCTTTTGTATAAAAAAATAGACCCCACACAGAAGCTACCAAAATGGCAATAATTGGCTGGTAGGTAGTTTTCTTCATAATGATCTCTCTTTTTCCTTTTTCCTTTTTCTTTTTTCTTTTTTCTTTTTTGGGCACCAACTTCTTAATGATGTTTTCAAATCCTAGATTGAAGTTTTCCATAGTCATTATTGTCGTCACCGTTCCTCTACATTTCCGCCATAATGTGTTGTCTCTTTCTATTAATGCTGTCTCTAATGTTATATATAATATAATTATCTGTCCATTTGTTGGGCTTTTTTTTCCCTTCATAGTCCCTACCATTTGCTCCTCTTTTAAATAGTGTTTATTATTTTGTAAACCAATTTGAGATATTAATTCTTTTAAGAAATATATTTTAAAAAACATAAATGCTTTGTTAATATGTGGAATCTCTCGGGTATTAAAATATTTGTTGCCATGTTAACTTAAGGATTAATTTCCTTATTACTTTTAAATATAGTCTTAAAAATTAGGTTGAACTGGTTTATTTAACTGAAAAGTGAATATCCATATATATATATTGGTTAAAGAAAATATTTAAATCGTGGACTAAAATGTATCCAGTGAATAAAATTTTGATGCTTCCTATTTTTCTTGGGCCAGCTTGATGCTTATATTTGAAGTAACCGAATTATCAGCATTATTATTAATTAGGATTAGTCCAAAACAATAAAAAAGAAATAAAAGTCAAGGCCAGCAAAGCATGGGACGAGACCATCGAAGGTATCGGATGCTTGGACATGACCAACCTGGGCCTTATCGACTCCTCCACAAGAATCCTATTCCTATTGGCCAGTGGAGTTACGTGTCACGATCCAATTCGTCGCGCTTTTGACTTTTATTTCTTTTTCCATTTAGTTTCGATGACGTGGACACCTATCACTACTTCCCCAACCGGCCTACTGAAGTTTTATTTTGACTAGATTTAGATCTGACTTACATCGCTCATTTAACTTTATTGGGTAAATATCTTAACAGAGATTTCTTTATACTTTGCATTTAGTGCTTGTTTGGCAATATCGTTGTCAAAACGGTGCATATAAGTCGAGATAAAACCATAAAAATATCTCGAAATCCATAAAAACCATCTTAAAATCCGTAAAACCATCTCAAAATCCACAAAATGCCTCGGAATCTGTAAAATCTATTCTCCCAACAGAGTTCCCAAACAGCCACTTAAACTTGAGACCTCACTTAAGAGGAATCAAGTTGCTTACCACTTAATTCAATCCTGTAGAGGCAGGATTGACTAGTTTAAATTTCCATTCTATAATTATAATTTTCAAGTGATCCATTTTCTTAACAAATATATCAAGAAACTTTTCATGAAATTTATTTGTAAAGGTTATGTTTAATGTCTCCAATGCTAAAAGGATTACTCATAATCTATAAATTCAAAAATTCATATTCCACTATTAATTTAAGTGTATTATCAGTGGACGGCATATAGATACTTTTGTAAATGCTATCTATATACTTCACAGCTTTCCTCCCTTGTTTATTAAAAAAAAAAAAGATAAACCAAGTTCATATTTAATTTAATATTCATTATTATACGAATGTCATCATTCCCTTCAATAAATTTAGGGCTTGTTTGAAAGTTAGTTGTGAAACCTGGTTTCAAAACTTAGGTTTTGACCCAAAATCTAAGTTTTGTCCAAGTACAAAAATTTTTCTCAAAAGCTATTTTGGTTACAAAACCTCAGTTTGAAATCTATGCTTTTTCTTTCCTACTTTTTCCTCTTTTTTTTTATTTTTTCATATTTCCTACTTTTTTCCTTCTTTCTCTTTCCTACTTTTTCTTTATTTCTCTTCTCATTTCCTACTTTTTCTTTTTTCTGTTTCCTCTTTTCTACTTTTCATTATTTCTATTTCCTCTTTCCTATCCACTTTTTTGTCTCGGAATCCGTAAAAGCTAATAACTTCCCAAATATAAATATCACTTTTCAAAACCTAAGTTTTACCTTGGAATCTACCATTTTTAGCAAAGAAAACGATACATTGCATATAATACATGAATAAAATTAAAGTTCAAATTCTTAAATTTTTTTATTCAATTCTTCAATAATATATATATCTGGATACAAATTAATTTATAATCAAGTAAATTAGTAATGAAAAGAAATGATAATTATCTATCATTTTTGGACTGAAACAATTAAGTACTATTAAAAATACAAAATTAGGAATAATTGTTGTGGAGAACTTCAAGAAAAAAGGGAGAAGGGGAAGGGGGTATTTGACATTTCACACAAACCGGCCTTTTTTGTTCCGACAGCGATATCCTCTCTTTAAGTTGCCTCACAGAGCCTCCAAAGGCCTCAGCTTACAAGAACAGAGTGCTGAGATTTCACCGAGCGGAGGCCCGATTGCCCGAACCCCTCAACGCTAATCTCCAGGAGATCGGCCATGGCTTCCTCCAAAGAGCGCGAGAATTTCGTCTATGTCGCTAAGCTTGCTGAGCAGGCCGAGCGATACGATGGTTAGGGCTTCTTAGTCTTTCTACTTTCTTATGCTAATCGACTTGATTACTGCTTGTATAATGTCTTCCTTCTGCTTTCTCATGGATTAAAGTTGTGAGCTTTGCTTCGATTTCAGTTTTGATCAGTGTATGTCCATCTGCCTTTCCCCCCTCCCTCTGTCACTGTGAAGTTTGATCCCGTTTCTCTGCTAATTCAGTTATTTGGTTTTGCTTTGATGCGTCAAAATCGGTTTTAAGTAGTAATTTGATTTGGATATGGGGGTTTTAATTGAAAGTCGGGGAAAAATCGAATTCTTCAAAAATTTTGCTGAGATTTTAGCTTTTCGCCCTTTAGGTAGGTAATGAGAGTCTGATGCGACTAATTATCCATCTTTCCAAGTAGGATTTCTTTCTTTGTTTTTTTTTCTTTTTTGAAAAGTCATCAGCTGTGGTTACTTCGGTCAAACTCGTGGAATTTGTGTTTTTGTGCAATTTCTTTGAACAATATTCCTCTTAGTTTATCTCGGCTAAAAGGTTTGAATTATCCTGGGATGTCTTTTAATTTTTATATCCTGAACTAGCAGAGCTTCAGTATCAGCTTGAAGTGTTTTAAATTCCTTGGCAGCGTCAGATTTTGGGGAACTGCTTGTAGGTTTTGGCAAGACACTTGAAGTATTTTTGTCAATGAACCTCCCCCCCCCCCCCCAAAAAAAAAAAAAACCAATCAGAAGCGATGCTTTTAGCTTGTTTTATTTTGACTTCAGATTTGCGGTAGTTAACTTGTTGTGATCTATGAAATTTGATTTACAATATATTGTTCCTGCCTCCATTTGTAACAGAGATGGTGGATGCTATGAAGAAGGTTGCAAATCTAGATGTTGAGCTGACCATTGAAGAGAGAAATTTGCTTTCTGTTGGTTATAAGAATGTGATTGGTGCTCGCAGAGCATCATGGAGGATACTGTCCTCAATAGAGCAAAAGGAGGAAGCAAAAGGAAATGAGGTAAATGCCAGACGGATTAAGGAATACAGGCACAAGGTTGAATCGGAGCTTTCAAACATCTGTAATGATGTTATGACAGTGATTGATGAGCACCTCATACCTTCCGCTACAGTTGGTGAATCAACTGTGTTTTTCTATAAGATGTGAGCTCTCATGTCTTGTTCCCTCCTGAATACTTTGGTGTATTATGATTTGTTTTCTGTAGGAAAATTATAACATGTTTCCGGTTGCAGGAAGGGAGATTATTATCGTTACCTTGCAGAGTTCAAATCAGCTAACGAGAAGAAAGAGGCTGCTGACCAGTCTATGAAGGCATATGAGGTGCAATTCAAATTCAAATCCTCTTATTTATTCTATTTCCATTTTACATGATAGTATAGATTATTTATTTGATGGGTTCTGTTACGACAAGTCATACCTGTTTAATATTTTTTAGATTCATGGGAAATTTTGCTTATCTTTTTCCCATTCTGCTTATGTCAAGTTTGTTTGTTCCTTCTCTCTTATCCACCACATTCCCTACTCTTGACAGAAAAATTCCTCAGATTAATTTCCTCTTACGAGTGCTGTGTCATCTGGTGCATTTATCTTCTACAAGTAATGTGGTTCTGTTCCATTGTAGGCTGCTACAGCTGCAGCAGAGGCTGAACTCCCCCCTACACACCTCATCCGATTGGGCTTGGCTCTAAATTTCTCAGTTTTCTATTATGAGATCATGAATTCACCTGAAAGGTTTGTAGATATTGTTTCTTTCTGAAATGCTGCTTAATAACATTGTGTTTCATGTGGGATATTGTATTTTTATCCTTCCAGAGCTTGCCATCTTGCAAAGCAAGCTTTTGATGAAGCTATCTCGGAGCTTGACACCTTGAATGAGGAATCATACAAAGATAGCACATTGATCATGCAGCTTCTGAGGGACAACCTTACCCTGTGGACTTCTGACATCCCAGAAGATGGAGGTGATTAATTTGAAAGGCCTATGATTCAGTCATGTTCTCCATTTTTCTTTCCTACTCAGTGATTAAATTTCTATGGGGCTTTTATCATTACATGCCTTTTGATATCTTTCAGTTACATGAAATTGATTTGCATTTATGCACATTCAGTTTGAGGAAAAGAAATTGTTTGTTTTTCTTTTTGTAATGGCCACAACTGATTTGACTGTTTATTCATTGTACTGGGACTTATGTGTCGCTCCCTCTTGATATTAATTCTTTTCTGAACAGACTGAAAATAGGAACCTGTAGATTTGAATTGTTTCATTTGAAAAGCTTAGTAAACTATAAATGTTTTCGTTGGTTGCATTGCTTCATTATTATCTTTGGTATTGCTTATCATTTAGCACTTCTCTGCTAATTTTTTTTTTTTTATTGAACTTGGCTATCTAGTTACATGTGTTTAGTATTAGACATTAGTTGATTCTGTTCTCTGTGATGTAATGTAAATTTAGAAATATTGACTGTGAAAGAGTAGCATGTCGCCTACTAACTTGTTCTGTGTTAGTTTCCATGCTTCTAGTTCTACCATTGGTTGGAAATTAAATGAACACATTTTTTGGGCCAATAAAGAAAAGAAAATCAAATACACAAAGTTACACTGCTATTGAAGTTTTGATATTTGCCAAGAGTTTCATGGGTACATCATGCAGTCAGTCCTTTAGGGCTTTAATTGAGGCTCTTCCAAATGCAGTTGAACCTGAATATGGTAGATTAGTCTGCAAATATTAACTTGTCATCCTCCCATGTTTTGTGAAAAAGCTTCGAGATAAAGCTAGTTTATGAAATATTAATGAACATTTGTTTTGGTAGAGAATCTAGGTAAGTGACAGATTTCAGGGACGAATATGAGCCACTTTTTAATATCCTTGTGATGCTAAACTGTTTCATCACTCATCGGTATCTGATACTGCCGAATGATCCTTTGAAATGAGAAGCTGGCATTGTTAGAATCCCACTCCTTTTTTGTTTATTGCTCAACCCAATTATTGTGAGGATCTTGTTTTCTATGGCATTACTTTTCGGGTACTGAGTTTTGCTGCATTTCTCTCTCCCTGCTGCTACAGAAGATGCCCAGAAGGTGAATGGCACAGCCAAGGTCGGCGGAGGCGAGGATGCAGAAGTGAGTAATCTCTCTGTTCATGGTAGTTATCATTTAATTCCATTTGATTGCTCTAATTTATCTAAGCTCATTTGATTTGTGCAGTGAGGAAGATGGGAGGTAACGCTGTTAAGGAGTTGATGTGTTCAGGGTGAGACGTGAGGGCCATTAACTCATCTGTGTACTAGCTAGTGATAGGGTCCCAATTTTTATTTTTATTTATTTTCCTTTTTATATTTATGTTTCTTGTCGATTGGCCACACTTTCCGACAGGGGAAAAACTTTGTGCCATATCATGATGGTCTGTTTCATTCTGTGTGGTGTTTGAAAATGGCCTGTTTCATCCCCCAAGCTTTTCCTCCTTTCCTATGGGGAGGGTTTATTGAGAAGAATTGTTTATGGTGTACTATTGCTTGTACCAACTAAAAATGCTGCAGCCCTATATGGAGCTACAGCTATTGAAAGATTCTTCCGCAATATTTTTACGGTGTTTTCAATCTCAATCCCTTGAAGATCTTAGGCACACATATTTAACCAAAATTACGTGCCAAAGTTAATAATAACAAATGATCGCTAAAAAGCAGGTCGTTGGAGCATTTGCATGACAGTTAGATCATTTACAAATGGCAATTAAGGGGGCCCCAATTCAAACCTTCAGGAAGTTAAATTCACAAGCTTAAAAGAAGGGGCTTGCTACTGTTGAATACCCACGGAATATGGTTGAGTGAAACGCTTAGCCCGATAAATTTTTGTTGCTCAGTATTTACATAAAGTTTGAAGTTAGGCATTTCTTGTTAATTATACAGGTGTTTAGTGGTTGCTAAGCCTGACGCGTTCACAAAATTAATATTAAACAGATTGCAGAGACATGTTGATGGTGAATAATTAATGTTCTACTTTCTTGGTTCATATTGAGTCGTGCCATGAATAGCTGGAATTGAACTTCTTATGCCATGATCCCTATAATGACTTGTATGGATAAAATTTAAATGAAATTCTGTAATATTCGTCAAGTTGTTTAATCGCATTATAAGATACCCGAAGAAACATTCATGTCATTGAGACCAAAACAAATAGTTATGAGTAGAAATAGAACTGTGGAAAAAAAACGAGCCATCACGTTCAGTTAGAGGCTAGCGAGACAGAATCCATAGTCGAGGCAGAGTCAAGACCATCGCCGCCATTGATCCTCTTGCGCTTGGGCGCCATTTCAGTTCCTCTCCGGCCATTCTGGGAAGCGTTAGGGAGGACGCCACCGGGTTTATTAGCGTCCGCTGACTTTTCCGAAGTCTTGGTTCGAGAACTTGTCTTCAAGTGTTTGGTGACTTGGGATTTTTGATTGAGCGGCGGGGAGTTCTCTGTGCAAGAACTGAGAGTGTAAACGGAGGTAACACAGCACTCTTGCCAGCCTAGTTCGTTGAGATCGACTACCACGTCCTCCAGTGAGAGAGTTGCGGAGGCATACACACTCTGGCTGAGTGTGGATCTTGGCACATCCATTAGATCAATCGCATTCACAGCATCTAGCAACCCTTTCTGTGAAATCAATTTGAAACCCGATAATCGACAGTTTGAATTTCTTGAAAAGTAGTAAAGTAAGCAGAAAACCAGTAACATTTCCTTCATTGCCATTACTTTTCTCGGCAGGCAAACAGAGACTCAAAACCAGCATATGTGCAAAAGAGAAGGTGTATAACCTTGGTTTGTCTGTAGAGTTTCCTGAAGCCGTGGATATAGATGATCTGCAAAACGAATCAATGGTTGTAGATTTCGAATCGAACTAGGAAATAGACAAGGAATTAATGAATCATTGAATGATGATAGATAAATAAACAAATAAGAGGAAAAGGAAACCTGATTGAGAAGTTTTATATTGAGATCAACCGTTTGGAGGGAATGAAGGAAATCGAGGTAGTCCTCCAGAGATAACTTGTCTTTCTTGACCGGTCGTTTTCTGGAGCTGGTCTTCTTCCCTTGCGTTTGCGTTTGGATCTGCGTCTGCGATTGCGACTCCATTGTCGTTCACAGCAGCTGAGGATGAAAAAAAAAGGAAAAGTGAAAACTGAGAGAGGCATGCAAGGGAGGGAAATCAGATATGGATGAGGCCTATTTATAGAACCTTCCGTGTCATGTGAGTTCGTTGCGTTTGTTATATCTTTTTTTTGTGTGTCATAATTAGTTTGTTATCTCTTGCAGACATGCGTGCGTCCCTCCTCTCCTTGGCAAATAGTGTCATGATCGGCTCAGGGTTCAAATACACGATTAACAGTATTTTTCTATCAAATAAAATAATCTCATTCACATATTTATCTCGACTTACGTAAAAGTATTTCCCTACCACGTTCCCAAACGGATCAACTAGCACTAATTAAATAACCAGTGCAATATTTTTTTTACAAAGCATGTAGTTATCATTATATTAGAAGTAATCCAATTTGAGTCATTGTCAGGAGTATTAAACATGGACATATCTTTTAGCAAATGTTCAAATTTTCGGTCATCTGTGTTGTAAGAAATTTGTCCCTTCCGCTAAACTTAGCATTTGCTTCGCAATACTCAATCCATTGGTAACTGATGCCATATATTTATATTTTGGTAGAATATACAGAGCTCATTTTATTCAGCAGCTTCAAATATAAATTGAATCACATTAAAGTATATAAAGCCCATTTTATTCAACTGCTTTATATATAAATTCTACCACTGACAAAATAAGGGAGGGTTCCAGTGAAATAGACTTCGCCCACTTAAACACAGGTTTTTCAAGTTTAAATTTAATTTGGAGTTTATATGAATGAAAATAATACTTTTGAAGAGCTGCTTCCAAGTATAAAATTAATGAGTATAATTATAATTATGACCAGTCATAAGTAAACATTATTTACATTTAGTCATTTAGTGCTTGTTTGGAAACATAGTTTCCCCAACGGTACACACAAATCAACATAAAACCATTTCGAAATCTATAAAAACCATCTTAAAATGCGTAAAATACTTCGAAATTTGTAAACTATTTTCTTCCCACGAAATCACAAACACACTTAAAAGTTATTGCTGTGATCCTTCGTATAGGACACACTTCAAAGTCATTTTAAGCCATTCCAAATTTCGAAAATTTATTAAAAGGCATTTTAAGCTGTCCGAGCTAGAAGGTGAAAATGTGGGGTTGGGATTATGCGTTTTCATATCTCTGACTCATTATCAATAGTTCCAAAATGACAAGTTAGACAGTCCAAGACAAGTGAAGAAAGGTAGCCAAACTAAGACATGAACATTATTCACCAGCAGAATCCAAACTGTAACATCAAGTCCTAGCTTGATGCCAAATAATAGCTACCAGCCAAGCCTCTTGGTCATTTTCTTTCTCCATCATCTTTTTCTCTGTCTCATTCTTCAGCAACATTGCAGAAGGGACAATAATTAGTAATATTTCACACTTTTTACAGCCTTTTACCTTCCTGTCATCTTCCTATTTCGCAGTTTCCTTCTGTTTGTTTTTGGACAATCTGATATATTCTTAAATAAATTTATTGTCCCCACACACACACATGAAAAACACACCCAAAGGGAAAGGAAAGAAAGATATATATTTATAATTGAAAATCCTAATTGACAAGACTCTGATTTCTGAGGTTTTTTATGCCAAAAAGCTCAGGAAAATTTATATGCGCCTTGTTGTGTATCAAGGTGAAAACTGATCCTCCTAAATCTTTCTGAACTAAAGATAAACTTCATGCATTATTGGAGCACCAACTTCAACAGGGTATGGTTTGGCCGAGTCGCCTAAGAATGCAAAAACAAAAAATAAGGCAGAATTATTATGAGATCCCGAGGAAAAAGTTCAATTACCAAAAAATCTCGATGACAAGTAAGCAGCATAAACTATTGTCATTTTATATGATGTAAGTTATCATTGCAAGCTCCCATATAAGCATACTTTTAGGTGATTAAACCCATTGATTGAGACTTTATAGTAGCCCCCAAAATTAATGGGTATAAATAATTATGGAAGCTAGAGATTACAACAGTTCCTCACAGAGTCCTCCAACAACTGATGGCTTGGCCTGACCATCTCCATCACCTTCTCTCCATTTGCATATATTCTAAAGGTTGGCACGGTTCTTATGCTCTCAGCTTTGGCTATACTTGTACACTCTTCCACATCCACCTGCAAAATTTATTTTTGGACATCATTTTTGTGTGTGGCGCGCCATGATTCTTCAAATTTCATCACATGATAACAATATGTATATCTGTGTTGCTTCCTTTGTCGGTGTTCGCATCAGTGCCTAAGAATACTGCATACTTCTCAAAAAAGGCACTAAATTAGTGTACCTTGATGAATTTAACATATGGGTATCGGATGAGGAGTGTATTTATGAAAGGGGATATTTCTTGACATTGTTCATTGGACGCCTTCTTGAAATGAACCACTGAGATACCTGAAAATTGATGTTTCTGGCTTTAGACAAAACGGAGGAGGCAAGAGATATGCTGCACTAGCACTACTGGGGAGAAAGTAAGAAAGAGTTGAAAATACCAGAAGCAGCAACTGCAGCTTTGAATCTGTCTAACGTAGAGACCTCTTCAACCTCAAAAACAAGATTTGAACCGCACTTGTCGCCATGATATTTCTTCAGTGCAAGCTGAGCCTGACGGAGAGATTCAGCAACTTCGCTGTCTCCAGGGAGTTCACGCTCTAATGCCTCATAATCTCTGATAGCATCTCCCCACCTTTCAAGCTGAAAACATCATTTTAGTCAAACAATCATCTTGAGATTAGACAAAGCCTCATGACACTTGTGACTGTGTTGCTCAAAAAAGAAAGAAAAGAAATAAATACACAAACATAGGCACATTGCAAAAGAGTTCACCTTTGAATTCGAGACAGCCCTGCGGAGAAGGGCCTTGGTACAGCTTGGTTGTATTTGCAAAGCATGGTTGCAGTCTTCAACAGACTTTTCCCACAATCCAAGTTTAGACCAGCAAACAGCTCTATTGCAGAACAAAACATAGTTGGAACTATCATATTTGAGGCCTTCTCCGTAAGCAGAGCAAGCTTCAGAAAATCTTCCTTGGCCAAAAAGATTGTTGCCTTGACAGCGAGCCCTCGCTACAATTTTCACAGTATTTACTACCCTTGCAACTTCCACGTTGCTACAATCTATCAAACTAGCCTTTTCTGCTTCTGCAACTGCATTCTCAAACCTGCCAAAAAAAGGAACCATCTTTTTTTGGGTTGGTTCTTCTCATTCAAACAAAAAGGAAGTGGATGATTTTTACCTTCCTAAGGCCATCTCAACCTGCGCTCGAACAAAGGGAACATATGCTTCACCAACCATACCAAAGAACTTGGTTTGAGAGCAACCCTCCAGCTTTGGAATGTTTGAGAGGGTAGACTCAGCGTCCTCAAGTAGATGGAGTTTCAAATAGGCTTCAGCTTTACAAGCAACAAGCTGCAAGAAGAACTCACCCAAGTTAGGGAATAGAAACTATGAAGTATCACTGAGAAATTCAGATTATATGTACCTGGGGCGAGAAATCTGCTCCAACAGCAATGGCTGCGTCTGATTCCCTGAGTACGCTCTTCCAATCACCAACCTTTCGTGCTTCTGCGCATCTTTTCAAAAGCTTCTCTAATAGCCCCAACTTGTGCAGTTCAGACTGATCCCCCTGTTTTCCAAGGAGACAGAGGTGGCTCTGGGCATTGTCAACCTGCCCAAAGCTGAACAAAGATTCCAAGATTTCAAAAATAAATAGGTTAATACATGCTGGTGTGCTACGAATATCAAATGAATAAGGCAAAGAAAAGCAGTTTGAATTTCAAAGCTATAGCCGCCGAAAATTGTGAAAACTGTTCAAATCTCACAGTAACCAACATCAAATCCACGTGATAATTGCAAGAGAACCAACTGATAAAAGTATAGATGTGATATAAGTTGAAGAGGATACATCTTTATAAACACAATACTGGCAAAGCACTAACCGAAGATATAGTGAAGCCAGTCTCTGATGAGCCCTGGCATAAGCAGGGTCCAATTTCACAGCCTCTTCGCACTCCTTTGCCGCCGCAGCCAACTTCCCCAGCGCCGCCAACGCTGCCGCCCGATTACTCCGGTAAGCAGGATTATTGGGTGATATGAAAATTGCGCGATCGTACAACGACAATGCCTCCGCGAAGTAACCGCTTCTGTATAGCTCATTTCCAGCTCTTTTCACCCCCTCAGGATCAGAACCACTCATTGCCCGCTTCGCAATGCCCAAAACCCCTCCAAACTGAGGATTCCCGGCGACATTGTCGTCGGCGATGACGTGCCCACCATTGCCCAATTTCCCGCCACCGCGCACTATGTTGCCTCGGCCGTAGTTTACCGTCCCTGAACCCAAAACATCAGTTCTACTGGGCGTTCTAGGAGCCAAACCGGTTTTTGAGATCTTCCCCGTCGGACAGATATTGCCGGTTGGGAGCAAATTAGTCACTGAAGTTGCACCATTTGAATGACTGTTATTCCACGAGCCGCTGGAACTTCCACCGGAGTACATTAACGGGGCTCCAGCTGAAACCGATCTCCTATGACCCGGCTTGGTGTTTTGGGATGCCGAAGCCGATGGAAGGCTCGCAGAGGCGTTTGAGTTGGTCTCACGGAGCTCGCCGGCGTTGTTGCTGGGCTTCCCATCTGGTTTACTGGGCAACTTGGAGGCAGTATTTCTGCTGCCGGGAACGGAGCCGGCAGAGGAGCTCGAGCTGCAGCTTGAGGTGTTAGAAGAGCCAGCGCCAGCAGCATTAACAGTGCCAGGGTTTTTCAATGGAGAAACAGGAGAACCCAGATCGAGTTCTTTAAAATCAGGCTTGTTTTCGTCAGAACCCAACAAATCGTGGAATCGAGATCGAGTAGTGAGAGAATCGAACCCCAGTCCCTGCATCGACTTCCCAATCTGCGACATTCTCTTTGTCTCTTAATTCTGCGGTTTTTTTTCTTTGACCCAGAAACTATTCCCTGAAATACGGGCCAGAGTTATTCGGAGAAGCAAGTACCGGCGAATCCAATATATGGAAGACAAAAGAACTTGAAGAGAAGAGAAGAGAAGAGAAGAGCAGAAACAGAGAATGGGGGGAACAGAAACAGAGACGGCTTGTTGTGAGAAGAAGTGAGAGAGAGTGAGAGATTAAATGAATGTAAATGAAGGTAGACCGTGGGGAAGCAAAGAATGTAAATGAAGGTAGACTAGGAAGAGTAACTGACAGAAAAGAGAGAGAAAGAAGATAAAGTACTACCAGTATTATATTTTTCTTTGTGAGTTGTGACTCTCTCTCCCGCACTCTCGTTTCCCTCCCTTGCCTGTTACCGATATTTCTACCTCTACGTTTGCTTCTCCTACCTTGTAAAACACGATGACGACGGACCACCCCCATGAAGGATTACTACATGCATACATTTGCCGTTTTCCACACGTGCCCCTAATTTTTAGTATTGTTATTTTAACCCCCTTGCCCTCATTCCTATATTTAATAATACTCCCTCCCAGGACCTACTTGATCTAGACCGGATGCAGCCGCATCTCCTGGTTTCCAGAAAAAATACGTACATATTAGTATTATGTGATTTATTTTACACCCGTTCATTTACTAATTTTCAATCTTTTAAATTTTTGTTCAAATTCTTTTCAAAAGATATTAAAAAATAAGTTTTACTTATCTTTTCAAAAAATAGTTTGCACCCCCTGAATCAGAATCCTGAGTCCGGCACGGCTCCTCCTGCAGCCCTTGGGGGAAGAATCCTTTTAACAATAAAAAAATTAAATACATCACTTTAAAATACTTATGTTTATTATTTTTTAAATTAATTTACTTAAATTATTAATTAATATATAATCTAATAATAAAATAAGTAAATACTTTTAAGTAATGTATTTCGTTTCTCTGATCCTTTAAAAAAATTAACTGACTCATATATCAAGAAGATGGTACTAATATGATAACTACTTAATTAATTTGGATTGATTAAAAAATAAATGAATTATTTAATTATAATAAATATGAGCCAATCTTCTTAAAATATTACCATGTACCATTTAGATTATGTAATAGTTTACATATTATAGGTATACTAATTTGGAAGACTAGCAAAGAAAACTAATCTGGGAGAAAAATAGTGACCACGAAAAATAAAGTAAATGAAGGTTTTATATTTAGTATTAGATTTAACTCTGGATTAGCTGTTATGGTAAAAACAGCCGGAAGTAGTTTGTATGAATTGAGAATTTAGATTGTTAAAACTATATTAGGATAAGATTGATGTTGTTTTCATACGAGGAATGGGTTTTTTGGCTTTTTATTTCCAAAAGTTAAACACACGTTTAACAGTGTCTTTTCGTAAAATGAGATAATTTTCTTCATATATTTATCTCAATTTACGTAAAAGTATTTTTCTACTATATTCATATAAACAAATACAAGGTATTTGATGATTGGATAACATTTACCTCACTGGTCACTATATGTGTGGGAAGTATTACAGTTAAAATGTAAGCTTCATTAAATCTATATTAAAAAACTTTCTTGTCGTCTCTGCCATGTGAACAGCACAAGAGAGTTAAAAAAAAAAGGAAAATTTATAAGAGAATTAATAAATAAAAGGTTTAACAAATTAATAAAATTACCATACGGTCTCAGAAGTAGTTGCGGACTTTTGAGATCTTATAATAATTTTATGAATCTTTAAAATTTATTATTCATTAATTCTCTTATTTAAGGTATGATTGTAAATTTCTCATCAACAAAAGAGAGTGAAGGGAAGGTAGGACTTTTGATTTTGAATCTCCGGAGTTAATTTCACTTTGATGGCAGTACAGAATTTGCTTCGGCTGCTTACTGCTACACTTGTAATTGAGAAGACACCGGTGGATAATTTATTGAGCCGATTCGGGGGGTTATACTGAGTTATGTGCTTACGTGTACATGATGTGCACAATTAAATTCTGTGGGCATTCAGGCATGGGATCCGTACTACTTAGGGTGATGTATCTCCGTACAGCTTGAACTGAATGGACCATCATGATATTAACACCGTCATTTCAAGTTTCAACCTCTTGATTCAATTGCCGAGCTACAACATATAGTGTTTCGGAACTCTGTTAGAAGAATGAAGTTTACAGATTTTGAGATATTTTATGGATTTCAAAATGATTTTACAGATTTTAAGATGATTTTTACGGATTTCAATATGATTTTTATCTTAACAAGTGTGCCCGTTAAAAAAAATGGCTTCCAAAACAGGCATACAATAGTAGTGTGTGTTGTGGGTTTACTTTGGATTAGTAGCTTTATATATATATATATTCAGTTTTTGCAAACTTAACATACAGTAAAAGTCAGGTTGTATAGAGTGATTTAGGGTATAGTGCTTATTCGGGAACACCGTTCTTAAAACGGTACATGTAAATCGAGATAAAACTATTTCAAAATCTGTAAAAACCATTTTGAAATCCATAAAACCATCTTGAAATCCGTAAAACCATTTTGAAATACACAAAATGCCTTGAAATCTGTAAACTCATTTCTCCCAACGGAGTTCCCAAACAAACACATAATTGACTTTTGTAAAATAATATTTGACAAATCATAATTTGATCATATGGGTAATAAAAGAAAGGTTGAGATGTAAAATGTGATAATGGCTTCGTTTGGAAACCCGTTAGGAGAACGGACACAGATTTCGAGGTACTTTATGTGAGAGAAATTTTGTCTCGGCTTGCGTGAGAATGGGTTTGGGGAGCCAAAACGGGCTCCCCAACATGTTTCCAAACGTAGCCAATATTATTAACTTGGTAGATAGTGGGTCCGTTTAAAAATGCATTAGAGAAGTACTTTTACACAAGTCGAGGTAAATATGTGGAGAAGATTATCTCATTTTATAGAAAAACACTGTTGAACGTGCATTTGACTTTTTCAAATGTTGTCATAAACAAACCTAATAACATGTTCAAGATTTTTAGTGTGCGTCATATTGTGTGTATGAAGTTGTCAATTTTATAAGTACCATGGCTTTCTGATTTCCCTAAGGAAGAGAATTTTATTTTCAAATTTTTGATTGTGTAATGCTTGTACCCGTTTAGAAATGTGTTGGAAAAGTAAAAAAAAACTCCCAAACACTATCGGTTGATTTTGAAACCTTTGACCACATTTAACTGAAGAGGTACATAGAAATATCTATAACTCATCTATAAATATTTGAATATTTTATGATATTCTAAAATTATCTATACTATTTCACACTTGTATAGTATCTAAATATTTTAAAAGAGACACTTCCACCATATATAACAGAGGTTCCACCGATCGGCTTCCTCTGCGTGAGGGTTTCTCTCTTCTCTCTTCGTGAGTGTGTCGTTTCTGTAGGCGTGGTTTTCCGGCGCCTCTCTCTCCGGCCCTCGCCGGAGGGGAGGTCGTCCGGTTAGGGGTGTTAGGGTTTTGGTTTCTCAGTCTTTGTTGTTGGGTTTTGCTGTTTTTCTCTGTCTTTTGGTCTTGTTGGTTTTTGTTCGGTGGGGCTGCTTTGATCTTTGAGGCGTGGAGCGAGGTCAGATCGTCGGAGGA
>JANTPZ010001097.1:0-36275 GCA_025593235.1 Vachellia pachyceras | reverse complement strand
AAAAATACACAGTAATTCCTTATTTACTACTTTAATTTTGATATCAACTAAATTGTTTCATTATTTCCTACTTTTGTTTCAGAAATTCAAAAAAAAAAATATATATTCGGCCACCTGAACTCCTATGACACGGTGCAAGAGTGGGTCACTGGCGCCGAAACTCCGGTGACCAATGGGACAAGGGTAATTTTTTTTTTTAAACAAGAAAGAGAGTGATTATATAATTTTACAAGATTTCAAAATTTCAAATAGGTGCAATTTTGAGATTTTGCTAATTAGATATACTAATTTGTCTTTTATGTATAATTTTTTGGGATCTACCCAACTTACTATTCCAATTTTCCAAAAAACACACAAGAAACTAAAGGCTTATTTGGAAGTCCTTTTCAGAATATTTTTACAGATTTTGAGGTAAAATTTAGGTTTTTTAAAATAGATTTTGGAGTATAACTTTTACAGATTACGAGGCAAAACCTAGATTTCAAAACATAGGTTTTAAAAGATTGTGTTTATAAAGTTATTTATTTTTACGGAGTTCGAGACAAAAAGTAAGTAGGAAATAGGAAATAGAAAGAAATAAAAAGTAGGATAGAGAAAATTTATTAGGAGAGATGATGTTATTTGATAAGAAAATAAATTTTCCTAAATCTAGGTTTCAAACCGAGGTTTTATATCCAAAATAACATTTTCTTAAAAACGTGAGTACTTAGACAAAACATAGGTTTTGGAGTAAAGCATAGGTTTTGAAACCAAATTTAGATTTCAGGATTGACTTCCAAACAAGCTCTAGAACGAAAATTAAAAAATGAAGTAGGCCTGTTTGTTTCTGTTTTTATTTTATATTCAAAATAGTTTATAAAATCATTTTAAAGTTAAATTATAAAAACCAAAAAAATCCATTTTGGATAATTTTTCTAAACATTACCTTTGAAAAAACAGAATGAAAAGTTTTGATCAGAATTGAAGTTTTCAAATGGAGAAAAAATCATAAAGTGGAGATGAAATATTTTTCCATTTTCCCAAACAAAAAATAAAAAATGCATAAAAAATAAAAAATGCTAAGCTTTTTCCATTTTCTATAAACTATCTTTTTATTTTTAAAAACTCCTAACTAAAAAGCATGTACTAAACAATTTTTTTATTTTTAAAAACAAAAAATCATTTTGTAAATAAGAAAATAAACAAGACTTAACTACCTATTGAATGGCTTTATATTATTTTGTCGTTAAAAATGAGTTTTTAAATAATTAAATTATTTTCTTATTAGACTATAAGGACCCGTTTGGTAAAACGGTAGAGAAATATTTATATGGTTTACGAGGTAAATATGAGAAAAAAATTATCTTGATTTACGAAAAACACTGTTAAACATACGTCTATGGAGCCCAAATACTCTCACAAACAAGCACTTTCTAAAACATATCTTCACCCATCCCATATTGCAATACATTCTAAGTAGTCCATTGGTGATAAATGTAGGATTTTTTTGATAAATTATAAATATAGGATTCAATTAATGGATATGATTTTATATTAAATATAAAAGTTTAATTCTTCATTTAAACTTTATAATTTTTAAACTATTTTTATTAAAGACAAAATTTACCTCCAATTATCTATATATCTAGTCTATCCAATCTTCCATTACACCGTGTTTGATACGTTGGAATTGAAAAATGGGAATTGGAAATGGAACTAAATCCTTGAATCTGGATGTTTGTTATGTTGGAAGCCACTTTCATGGAATCCATCTCATTTCTATGGAACTCATCTAACTTCCATAGGTAGACTCATGGAGAGATTTCTGGACCATTATGCCCTCATTTATTTTATATGTTCACCATTCATCCCCCTTCGCAAAGTTGAATTAACTCCTTCCCTTCGGCATCGCAGACCCTCCGACATCCATCCAGCGTCGCCAACCACAAACAAAACCCATGACGCTGCCGACCAAAAACTCAATTGGCATCCATCCATCTCCTTCATTCACGACCAAAAACCCACGACACTTTCGACCACAACAATGCCGCCTCAGACAACGCCGTCTCCCACATCATCCATGACGTCAAAAACCCATGACGCCGTCTCTACACCCACGATGCTGACTCCTACCGCGATGTCGCCCCTAACGACGCTGTCTCTCTCATCATCCATGACGCCAAAAACCCATGACATCATCTCCTCTGTTTCAGTTTTCAATGATGGTGGGTTGGTGAGTACTGTAACTCTATATTTTGCAAGGGTTAATATTTTGTTTTGGAGAAGGGTATATTAGTCTTTTTATATTACCAAACATACTTTATTCTCATTTCCACTTCCAGTTCCATTTTCAAGTCTATCAAAATCAGTTCCACACATCAAACGGGGTATAAAATTGGGTCTACTTACAACCCATTTCATGGATGTTGTTTGGCGTACTTGAAGTTCAAGGAGAAAATACCAAAAGTGTATGATTTTACAAAAAAAAAATGAAACTTAGATCAAGCTTGACTGGAGTTGAAAAATGAAAAGTCCCATATTTATATTTACTATAGCGAAGAGTTTTAGATTTAAAGAGATATCAAAGAAGGATTCACATGGCAACAAGTCATATCGTGGTTGATAATTCGGAAGGACATATAGAAGGCTAGGAGACGAGGAGAGATGGTTTATTTGGGAGAAACGAGTTTACATATTTCGAGAAAAATTTATGAAATTAAAAAAAAATTTACAGATTTCGAGATTATTTTTATGAATTTCGTGATGGTTTTATCTTAGTTTACGTGCATCGTTAGAAAGAAGTTCTTCCCAAACATGCACATTGTACCTATTTGGTAACGCGGTAGAGAAGTACTTTTACACAAATCGAGGTAAATATATAAGGAGATTATCTCGTTTTACGGAAAAGCACTGTTGAACATGCATTTATCTTTTTTAAACATTAAAAAAAATATTGTGAAGGAAAAAAAAAAAGGCAAGATGGCCACACCTAGATGACGACAGTCAATAAAGGAGTGGAAGACTCAAACCTTCAATGAAAATTGAAAACTGACGGCCACATCCAGATGAGTCACGAGTTGAATGATGATGGGGTTAGTGAATCTAGGTGGCACTTGTTGATTGGACAATTGGATGGATTGAATATAGAGTACTGGAGGTAAGTTTTGTCCAATTATTAATGATATAAGTGAAAATACTTCATTGGACAACCCGTGCATAGAAAAGGATATCCACACAAAAAAAATACATAAAAAAAGGTTATGATTTTATACACATGGTGTTTAGGAAATTTGTTGGGAGAAAGAAGTTACGGCTTCCGATATGATTTTACAGATTTCAAGATGCTTTTACAAATTTTGAGATTGTTTTTACGGATTTCTTTATGGTTTTTATGGATTTCAAGATGGTTTTTACCTTGGCTTGCGTGCCCGTTGGAAAAAAGGGATTTTCAAACATGCACATATATTTATATCTTCCCTCGCAGACTATTTTTTTTCATTTCCTATCAATTTTAATAATATTAAAATTTATAATGATATACTCATCCTTTTACATTACATTTCATTTCACTATATTTCCATAAATTTCATGAACCAAACATGTCGCTTATGTTGTAATTAACTCTTACTATTAATATTATTAACTTGCTTTTAAATTGAAAATTTACCTATTGGATTTATTTCCATAAAGTACAGTTAATGAACTGTATTTCTTTTTTTTTTTGGGAAAATATCAATAAGGGTACTCAAAAATTTAGAAATAAGTCAATATTGTTTATAACAAGAAAAAATAAGTAATACACTTGACAAGAATCTCCAATGTATAATATTGAATATCTTAGTTCATTTAATTCATTGACAAAAATTTATCAATAAATGTTTTAAGTAAAAGAAAAATTTAAAATTTAAAACATTATAATTTTATCTAGAAATTTCCACCAAAATACTTTTGAAATAGATAAAAGATAAATCATGATGCTCAATAAGCATAGTTTTATATTAGACTATGGGTACCATTTTCGGATATTCAAATATTGCAAAAAGTTACCATTGCTGTGAGTCAATAGAAAATGCATAATTCTAGATCAGGTCACTTGGACCATTTTGGAATATTCAAATGTTGCAAAAAAAGTCACCATTTTTTAAAAATGTCCAAATTATGGGAGTTCTGAAATCATTTTTCGGAATTTCTTAAATAAAAGCGAGCAATCATAACATTAAAGTAAGAAATTAGGGTGTTTGGAAAAACTTTTTCAAATGTCAAATATGCTTTTAAAAGTGTTTTTCTGTAAAACTAGATAATATCATTCACAAACTTATCTCGTAAATGATAAAAGTAATTCTCCGCTACTTTTTCAAATGGACACATTGCAAAATTAAAGTCCCCAATGGTCAAGTTTTCTCAGTTCAAATTTGGTTTATTCCAATGTTATGTTGTGTAATTTTACTTTTTGTTACTGTCGAATTTTCTTGATACTTGCATATAGGAAATTTGTTGTTATTGTGGAAGCTTCAACTTCAACACTAATTTCTTAGAGGCAATTAGAAATGTGATATCATTTTCCAGTTGCAAGAGTGAACTTCGGCAAGGATCTAAAAATCCAAATATCATATTCATGCATGTATAGCAATCCATTGAGAGAGTGATTTTACGTAAGTCGAGATAAGTATGTGAGAAGAGTTTTATCTCGATTTGTGTGTAATGTGATTTCAACGTGATAAAAAAATAAGCACAAAATTCACAAGATAAATAAGCAACTTTGTCAAATGCCAAAATAAAACCCACATCCACTTAAATGCTCATATTACACTTCTCAGCGAAACTTCTTATGCTAAGGATGAGATGATTGGTAAAAAAACTATTATAATTGCATTACTTTTTTTTATTTTTTCCAAGTTTAGTGTACAATAAGAGGACAACTATGCTCTTGTCAAGTCTCCATCCTCTTTAGACATGTTCACACTTTTTAAAAAAAATTATATTATATACATAAATTTATGTTGCATACAATGTTAGTTTTTTTATTATTATGTTATAATTTAAAGATATAATTATATTTATATCCTATATATAATATTTTATTATTTTATTTTGGATACTTTATATCAATGTTCAAAAAAACCTGACCGAGCACTAAATTAGTTAAGGTAATTAATGGTTCAAGGGTTAATTGATTATAGTAAGGTCAAATCGATTATATTATTTATGTTATAAAGTAAAGAAAATGTAAATATGAAGTAAAACAGATGAAGAGAGAATTAGATATAGAAATGAATCAATGTTTTCTTCACTTGGATGTGCATAAAGTGTGGTATATAGTGCTATATCTATATGTTGGAAATTGTGCCCTAGGGGCCAATCATTGTACCCCACACATTATTTATTTTAATGTATTTTCTCCATTTAATTATCATAACCTTTGCATGTTTATTGTGATAATTGAATCCATGAGCAAATTATGAATATTGTCATAAATGTCCCTGGTCGGTTATCTCTGTGGAAACAAAGATAAAGTAAGAACAGTATGACTTTGATAAGGTATGGAAATACGAGTTAAAGTCATAGGCACTTGTAAGAGTACAAGGTGCTAAACCGACCCGCTATGAAAAAGCTGCATGGATTAAGTCAGTAACTTATCTCATATGTAATCACATCACAATGCCCTTTGACCTGAGATTATCATGGATTCCTGCATGAAAGTTATTAAGCTTTGACATAGTTAAAAGTCACATTTGATCGGGTGCTGATAAAGGCTATAATCGGGCTTAAGGGTTTTCATGTGGAGGAATGTGAGTGATCAAGATGGAATTTGTTCTTCACATTAGTTGAGAGATATTATTGGGCCCCTCGATGAGTGAGTCTGAGAAATGTATGGCCATACTGTAACGAAAAGGGGTTTTTGTTTCTTTGATCAGACAACTTAGGGGTCGAAAAGTAATGGTTGGGAATAGGAGGATGACGTCATCCATGCCCATCATTGACCGAGATATCGTGTGATAAAAGGGATGCGATATGGTTGCATAAAAGGTTACGTCGATCCCCGTATGATTTGGGTAGTCGTAATGTCTTGCTGGGCTTATGCTGAGATTAGCCCACTGCCAACTTTATATGGGCCTGCAAGGTCGCACGCAAGAACAGCCCAACATGAGCTTTTTTTATGGGGTTTATTCTAATTTTAAATATATATGTATATGTATGTTAAAATTCAAAATTGCACAATATTATCTAAATAATATTTGTATGTGTTAGTTTAATATTTAATTTATTTGATAAATTAACTAACTAGCACTAATGTAATTAATAAAGATAAATTAAATTCGTTAGTTCATTATTTTGATTAATTAAATGGATATGATTTGATCATATCAATTTAATCCAAATTAAGATTGTAAAATTCAAATTTCACATTTTGAATTTCAAATTTCGAATTTCAATATTAATCAAGATTAGATCTTGAATATTTTTTGAAATTCAAATTTCAAGATTAGATCTTGAATATCATTTCAAATTTTGAATTTCAAGACTAATCAAGATTAGATCTTAAATATCTTTTTGAAAGTAAAATTCGGATTTTTCAAGATTAATAAAAGATTAATCTTGGATTATGATGAACTCTATGAGCTCTATAAACATGGGTGCTCGTGAACAGTAGAGCCATCCCATTCTGAATTTGAATTCGCTCTTGAGCCACAAAACTCTAGAGAGAGTATGAAACAAAGAGGCGCTAGCAGGCTGCCATTGTTGGGGACTGTTCATGTGGATACTGGTAGAGGGAGGCGATAAAAAAAATCGACTCCTCGTGATCGGAATCAAGAGCGCAAAATGTCGTGGAACCTGAAAAGATCCAAACGCAAGAAACGCTTCTGATTTGAAACGCAAAAAGTACACCTTCATATCCTCGATCAAACGCCTTTGACAGATCCGTATTTGGGATTAGAGAAAATTGTAAATTCCGCTGCTGGTACGTTCTAATCCTAACACTATAGGCTTTCAATTCCAAGCAATAACTAAGTAGAAACAATAGCAAATTCAATCCCCATTAGTGTACAGATGCTACCAAAATTTAATTATGCACCGCAAGTGTACGGGTCGTGAAAATAATATATGGTAAATCAAGATCGATCCCACAGATACTCCATCTAATAGGTAAATAGGCACTAGAAATCTAAATTTCGTTTAAGTTGAGAAAATCTAATACGACTAATGAAAATATAAATTCAAATAACTAAAATATTAATTCTAAAGTGCTGGAAAATAATAATTGACACAAACGACCTAAAGTGGATAATCCCTTCTTTAAGTTTTAGAGATGTAATTATCCAAATAAATATATTTAAATTTAACTTGTTAATCTAGAATATATATAGATGCAGTGTCTTCCAATCATCTACAACCCTCTTTCAAATAAAACTATTATTTCTAAATAGCTTATTCAAAAGGCATTAACTCGAACGATCTCACTCTAATATGATTATATGAGTCCCTAGGTATATTCCTATCATAAAGGCAAATTAAAATAAATTCTAATCCCACATTACTTAGTTTAAAAGTCCAATCAAGATCCCTTTCTGAGGTTAATCTAAATTCCCCATATTCATAGTTAATGTTAATCAGACAGTAAGTAGAGATAATAAAATTTAAACAGAATATACACAATTAAAATTAAATATAAATAGATGGTTCAAACATGCTCAAATCCTTAAATCAGTTTCTAGCTACTCTAAATCTAAAGAAAGTTAGCCACACATGATTTTAATTAAACATATAGCAAGATTTAAGAAAATCATAAAGAACAAGAAAATAAAGAGAAAAGAAGAAAGATGAAATCCAAATGGATAGTGAGGTCTATTACGCGCCTTCTCTCTGTTTTTTCCTTCTCGCCTGTGGACCTTGCGTTGTGCTTAATTCCCAGCGTGTTCTCCTCTAATGTGTCCTCTTTCTTTGCTCGTCCAGGATGTATGCCACCTTCTCCTCTACGTGTGCCTTCCGTCTACCTTTTTTTGTGTGTTGTTGAATGTTATATATATATATATATCCTTTAGTGCCAGCCGTCAATGCATCTTTTTTTCTCTTTTATTTTTCCTTTTCTTATAATCTTTCTTCATTTCGTGAGCTGATGATAACTTCTTTTTGGATTACTTCCTAAAAAATATAACAAGATAATAAAATAAACGGAAGCAAATAAAATGTAAATAAAAATTAATAAAAGCTTCAAATGATTATTATTATCTCAATGATTTAATAAATCTCCAAGATAATGCATATATTTGCTATTTTAAACTCAAAATCTTTTAAAATAATGAATCCCTAAGATAATGCACTATTGGATAGATTTCTTAATTTAAACTCATAATCTTTTAAATTTATATTGGTAACTCTCCAAAGATCTCAAAAATGTATCTCAAATATACTAAAATTAGAGAGTTATCATGTACAGATTGTAATCTTTGAGTTATTGATATAAAGACCCATAGAGGTTGTGGAATGATGAAAATAAAAGGTCAAGAGGTGGGAGTTTATGGGCATCGACGTCATATAATAATTTTTATAACACTCCCCTTTGAATACCCATAAAAAATTGTGCCTTATTAAAACCTTAATAGAAAAACCTTTTAGGACAAAAACTTAATAAAAGAAAAGGAGTACACAATATATATTGAAAATATCTTATTAAAAACCTTACCAAGGAAACTCTGTGGGATAAAACATTGGTTAAAGAAAAGAGTATAGCATAATTTTTACTCCCCATGATAACATTATTTTACTCCACTGATAACAATATCACTTTCTGGTGACAATATCAATCATTATCATTAAAAACATATTTCTTGAATGCGAATATCAATGATTTTCCAGATGGTTGATTGTTTTCCAATCTGAACTATACAAATGCATTGTCATCAAATTATATGACAAAATGTATTTCTCGATCATATCTTCTGTATATGTTGAATAAATGTATTCATTTGCCATATCTTTTGGATATGTTGATTTATTCTACACATTTTTTAATCGATTATATATACTCAAATTCTTTAATTCACACAACATTGAATGTTTTTCTTAAACATACTTCTGGCATTACATATCCTTCAAGCATTATGATGCACATTTCATTGTTCATTGAGCCATATGCATAAGCTTTAATAATATTCAATGGACGCATATATTTGATATATCATGCCAGACTAGTAGTTATTTTTTATCCACCATAAAATAATACACCTTACACCTCATCATAATCATCATGCCATTGTGAAAACCTGTGTTTTCACATAAAAGTTCATATGTTTCATAACAACTTTATATTTCATGCATTTGGACTACTTTCCCTAGTTCTCACATATTGAAATAATGCAATCATATTTTATTGCATGTTTTTCCTTTTTTCCTTTTATGTTAGCCAATCACCATTTTGTCAACCTTTTATGACATATTCATATATACGATCCTCATATGATCATATAATATTATTATCAAAATTGTTGATGACAACTTTATTTTTTTCAATTCCATTTTTCTCATTGTGACATAACTTATCAAAATCTCAATATTAATTTTCAGATACTTGAACCTCTCTTGAGGCTTTTGCAATTAATTATTTATTGATCTCTTCTAAAGTGACACCTCCTCAATATGATCATCTTCATGATATGTTTCTCTTTATCCAAAGTGTAATATTTGGAACCGATTGGTTTATCATGCTTCATGCATGTCTCTTTTTCTTTTTTGCCAATATGCATGTCTCTTTTTCATTTGTACTAATTCGAGCATTTTTAGCGGGAATATGAGATTTACTTATACTTATTTAGGTCAGTGATAGCATCTAGATATTCTACAATTTTTTATGAATGCAATGTTTAATCAACTTCTGGTTCACAGTACTACTTTTGAGGATCTACATGTCATAATAATAATGCATTTGGTATGTTATCTTTTCTAACTACTCAATTTCTCTCCCTTATATGGAAAAATTTTGCCAAATGATAATCAACCAATAATGGAGTAAAGGCCTCATAAACCCATTTGTTCCCTTTAGAAACACCATCATGTTTCATTTAAAGACAAACAAGGAGTAGAATCTTGTCCAACATGTATCTCTACTTTCCATCTATATGTATTGTAGTAGATTAATAAGAAAACATCATACATTCAAACCTTTTAAATAGAAAATATCTTATTCCTGAGCAAAAGCCAATTCATTGGCTTGATGTGTATAAGTTCTACAATATATCAAGTCAGTATGCTAACACTGAAATGAAAATCTCTCTTACAAGTATTGATTAAGCTATATATGGAGGCTTTAACAAATGATTATAGATTGTATAATTTGGAAATTGTGCACTCATGAATATAATGATTTATTCAAACAATATTGCAAACTTCAGGCTACAAGTTACTAATAATCACATATCTAACCATATTATGCATTTATCAGACTTATTGAATACTTGTTTGGTTTTTTGAATGGCCCTATATAAGTGAATGTATTTCTAGAAATGTAGAGATCAATTCAAATCATAACCATTGATCTTCCCATAATCCATATTTTATTGAGAACAAGCATTAGATGATAACTTTTAAATTATATATAATATGATAACTATTTATGAAAAATCTTCTGATTCTTCAATAGATGTCAATACATAATATTTGACAATATATTGCATCTTATATATGACTGGAATAATCAAATAAGTCATGTAAATAATAAATTTGTCTATATTAGTAAACTTTTGATTTACTATAATAACTTTTCAATTTTCATAATATATTAATTTAAAACTTGGTATGACATCCATATTCAAAGATCGATTAGGCTTTGTAGGGAAATACATCTACAGAGCCTTTTAATATTAACTTGTATTGTAATAATCTCCCCCTCAAGTGTAGCATATAAATATACCTATTTTATTCAAAGACAAACTAATATATCGGAGGTTAATAACCCATCTTTTACTTTAAAACTCAAGTACCTCATACTAAAGTACTCTATGCCTCACATACAATCATGGATTTCAAATCAGTTGAATTATCATCTTTAGATCCTTTAACAAGTCGAAGCTTTAATATAGATCAGTGGGCCATAATTTCATAATTTTCATTTTCAACTCCTTCAAGTATTAGTCTTATGAACCAAAGCAAAAAATCTCTAAAAGCTACCAAACTTTGATGTTTGAACATTCAGCCTTTAGAGCTTTAATATTTGTAACAATTGGATTATTGAAATGTCACAATTTCTTCATGTCACTTACTAGTATGCATAATGTTCTTTCACAAAAGAATTATTATAATAGTAATGTGGCTTTAGATCACTTAATCACAAGTACATAAATATTTTGGCTACTGGCCATTTAATAGAGAATTAAATGAATATAGCTTGTAACTATATTGTCATATAGGAAACAATATATAGCTTCTAACCACATGATATAAGAGATGAAAGTGATATAACTTCTTGTTATATAATCCCAAGATAAGAAAGGTATATGGCTGCTAGCCATATAATCAGAACAATATAAATAAGGAATAAATAATAAATTTGATAACGAAATGGAAAATAAATAAGCAAAATGTAAATAATAATAAAAGAAATGATAATAAAATAACATAACGTTAAATAAACAAAATCATGGTAAAAGAAAATGAAAAGATAACATAAATAATATAAATAAATGAAATGTAAATAACATAACAAAGATGAAATAAAATAAATAACATAAATAAAGGAATATAATGTCCGGATTAGAACGTAAACACAGCAGAATTTAAAATTTTCTAATCTCCTTATGGATCTGTCAAAGGTGTTTAGATCAAAGAGATAGAAACATACCTTTTGTGTTTTGAATTCGAAGCGTCTCTGGCGTTTGGATCTTTTCAAGTTCCACGACCTTTTGTGTTCTTGATTCCGATCACGAAGAGACGATGTTTCTTTAATCGCCTCCCTCTACCGGTATCCATACGAACAGTTCTCAACAATTGCAGCGTACTAACGCCTCTCACGTCTCACTCTTTCTCTAGGGTTTCTGGTGGCTCAAGGTCAGATTCGAATTTCTCATACCTTTTTTTCTCATGAGTCCTAATATTTATAAACCTCATGGAAAGCTTCTAGAATCTGCAATTAATTTTTCAAATGCAAATGCAGATCTCAAAAGATATTCAAGATTAATCTTTATTAATCTTGAAATTTGAATTTCAAAGAGATATTCAAGATTAATCTTTATTAATCTTGAAATTTGAATTTCAAAAGATATCCAAGATCAATCTTTATTATTCTTGAAATTCCAAATTCAAAAGATATTCAAGATTAATCTTTATTAATCTTAAAGTTTGAAATTTGAAATTCAAAAGATATTAAAGATTAATCTTTATTAATCTTGAAATTCGAAATTTGAAATTCAAAATGTGAAATTCGGATTTTGAAATTCTGATTTGGATTAATTTGATTTGATCAAATCATATCCATATAATTAAATCTGAATATTAATGTTAGTTATTAAATTTATCAAATATAATTAAATCTGAATATCCAAATAGTTTGCCAACGAATTTAATTTATTTTTATAAATCAAATCTGAATATTAATGTTAGTTATTAAATTTATCAAATAAATTAAATACTAACATATAATATTATTGTCATTTTAAATTTATGTATATATATAATTCGAATAGATCCTAGATTTTAAAGCTCATGTTGGGATATTCTTGCGTGCGACCCCGTAGGCCCATATAAAGTTGGAAGTGGGCTAAATTCAACATTAGCGCACAAGTCGTAAGCGGTCTCTAGCAAGACATTACGACTACCCAAATCATATGAGTAGTCGTAATGTCACGCAAATTGTTAACACGCCAATCATATAGGATAGTTGCAAGCAGTTTCTAGCAAGACATTACAACTACCCAAAGCATATTATTAACACGATGCAACTGTTTATGCAATCACATCACGTCCCTTTTGTCACGTAATATCTTGGTCAAGGATGAGGCATGGATGACGTCATCCTCATATTCCTAACCATTAATTTCTCGATCCATGAGTAGTTTAATCAAAGAAATAAAAACTCCTTTTAGTTACAGTATAGCCATAAATATCTCAAACTCACTCATCGAGAGGCTCGGTAATATCTCTCAACTGATGTAGGAACAAATCCCATTTCGATCACCCACCTTCCTCCACTTGAAAGACCCTTAAACTCGATTACAGCCTTTATCATGACCCGGTCTAAGGTGACTTTTGACTAAGTTAAAACTTAGCGACTCTCATGTAGGAATCCATGATGATATTAGGTCAAAAGGTATTGTGACGTGATTACATATGATGTAAGCTTATGACTTAATCTATACAACTTTCTCATAGCGAGTCGGTCAATACCTTGTACTTTTACAAGTACCTATGACTTTGACTCGTATCTCCATACCACATCAAAGTTATGCTAGTCTTACTTTATCTATGCTCCCCCATAGACAACCAACCAAGGATATTTAAGATAATATTCATAATTCGTTTATGGATGCAACTATCATAATAAACATGTGAAACGTATTATAATTAAATGGAGAGGATACATTAAAATAAATAATGTGTGAGGTACAATGATTGGCCCCTATGGCACATTTTCCAACGTATAAATAACATAATATAAGATGAAATAAAATAACTAAATATAAATGCTAAATAAGTAAATAAACAAATAAAATATAAATATAATATAGCGACATAAATGTAAATAACAACGTAAAAGAATATAAACGAAGTAAATAAGATGTTTTAAAAAAAATGTAAATACAGGTGAGAAAAAACTTGTGAAGAATATTAAAATGAAGTAACAATAATCTCCAACTTTAAACATGGAACCCGATGTATAAAACAATCGGTAAAAGAATATCTTTAATTGCATATAATGGTTTAGATAATAATGGATATATAGATTAAATAAAATATAATAAAAGAAGAAGAAGAAATTACCAAGACAACGATTAAAAAAATATACATTTGTTAAAGCGTTGTGCTAAAGCATCATGCTAACAACGTATCATAAAGTAATGAAAATGTAAAGATGAAGTAAAAGAGATGCAGAGAGAATTAAAGAGAAAGATGAAGCAATGTTTTCAGTTGAATGTATACGAAGTGTGGTACATAGCGCTTTATTTATATGCTCTCAACTCCAAGCAAGAGCTATATATAATTAATAGCAAATTCAATCTCCATTAGTGTATAAATTGTAACATTTAAGTTATTGGCATAAAGACCCTTAAATACTATTCATTGTAGAGGTTGTGGAATGATGAAAATGAAAGGTTAAGAGGTGGGAGTTTATGGACATTAACATCATATAATATTTTTTTTGTGACAGTCTAATTAAAAATATTATTTTTAACTATCAAGATTTTCAATTAAGGATTTTTTTGTATTGAGGTGAAAGCGTGTAGTAAGATGATATTAAATTGAAAAGACATGATAAGACATGACATGTACTCTCATCCCCTCTCACTTTTCTTTCTTTTTCTTTTCTGTCTGGCAAGACTTCTCTCTCCCATATGTTTTTTCCTACTTCACCACCCACGAATCTCTATCCTTCCAACTTGAACAATTTTCAAATTTCAACATGCAAGAGTAAATAAGGATAAAGGGATTGGAGGTTAACTTGAAAAGTTACACAACTCATGAGGCCTGCTTTATCTTTCCCATGAAATATTTGAATCTTCTCAATGGCTTTCAAGATTTAGGGCATTGGGCGACCGTCAACCTATTGATGTTAAAGTGTGATGGTCAGGGAGATACCATCATTGATTTTGATCTTCAACTCCGTCATCGACTGTGCGTTCCACTTTATCACTGATCATGTTCCCAAAATCATTCTGACTCCCAGGTTTCTTTCACCTTTTTCTATTCAAACATGCTATTACTCCTTTGTTCCTTCATCAATTGCTATTTCTTGGATCTGGATTTTTAGTCTCCCATACTCCATCGTAAATATGAGGCTTCAAGGGTTTTAATTTTACCATTTTTTTTTAAAAAAATATTAAAACGACGTCGTTTAAGAGGTATCATGATGGCAAAAATATAACTCGATTAACTTGCCTAAATCAATTGTGATCCGAGTCAACCCCCATTCACTTCAACCTTTGAACCAAGCCAAACCATGAATCGGTTCACCAATTTTCTGTTCGAACTAGTTGATTCGATCCCTCTTTTGTTTCTTGATTTATATATAAGATATTTACTTATACGATGAAGAATATACACACAAACATATTTTATTTAAGGAGGAATTATTATGACATTCTAAGGAAGTGATTTAATTACTTAGAAATCCAACAACAACTCAAAAGCATATGCTGACAAATTACAATGTAATAAAAAACAACATATTTATGTTTTGCATTGACATGTGGGTAATATAATCCTTTATCGAGACCTCATCTATTTTTTAGAATATTTGAAATGGGGTTCATGATTTGGTTGAAGTTTATATATTTAAAGTTTGAGGAAAATTTATGTAATTAAATTAAAATATAAGGGATATTAGAGTATTTTACTCATATATATATACATATCAATTTTTGTTGGTTGAATATTTATGAATTAATTTAATTGTAACTTAACCTACACATTTTACTCTTGAATTAATGTGCAAATTTGTCTGAAAGCTTTTTTTCTAAGAGTAATGTTACTTTAGAAGTATCAAAATTGAGTAATGTTATCTCCTATTGTTAAAACTTAACAGCCGCCTTAATTTTTTTAAAGGAATTGCCTCATTTTAGAAATTTTGGAACATCATAATGCCTAAAAAAGCTCTTCAGATAAATTTACACATTAACACTTTAAGGCCTATTTGGTAGGTAGTTAATCTGGCATGGGAAATGGAGAATGGGTCATTTCCACTAGTGAGTGTACTCAAAAAAGGGGTGTGTCAGGGCGTTTTGTGCATGGTAGGTGGAGTGGGAAGGGAAAGTGTGTGAGAGTTGAAGTTAAAAAAAAGGCTACAACAGATGCCGTGAATGAGAGGGAAAAAGGAAGAGTGGGGGAAAGGGTTTGAGTGAATGAAAAGGAAAGGAAAAAAATAGAGACAGGTGGTGCTCACGGGTTATGTGGGGGTATTATAAATACCCCCATCACCCCCTTATTCAGCACACACACACCCACATCCCTCTCAAGTGCGCGCGTGCGCACACACACACTCTTTGTTTTGGTGAGGAGAAAAGGAGAGCAGCGTGAGGGAAAGGAAGAGAGACAGGGGAGAGAGAGTAAGAGAGTTTAAAGGAAGTGTATTTCAGTCTAAATATTCTACTTGTGGAATTATTTAGATAAGTAAAAATGTGTTATTTTCATTAAACTCCTTTTATGAAAGTTTCTAAATATTTTTCTCTTTCTATTGATAGTAATATTATATTTGTTAAAAAATATTTTGGGATCTAGATTTTTGTTCAGTTTGAGTTTTATTTGTAGAAGGCCATAAAATGGTAGAGCTATTTTTATAACTAAATCCTATATGGTCATATTTATTTATTTGATACCTTGAGTATTTTAGAAATTTAGTTGTGTTAAAAAGAGATATATTTTTGGATATATAGGGTATTTTAACTAAATAAAAGATAAGTAGAAAAATGTAAAGAAAGATTTATGGATATATTTAATCAGCCTAGGTTGTTATTTTTATATTACATGATTTTAAAAATAATTTTTAATATTATTATATAAAGCTCCTAAAGCAATTTTTATGAGGTATTTTAGAGAAAAAAATTATTTGAACAATTTAATTGGTATATTGAAAATGTTTTTTATATTTTAACCTGCTTAAATTTATTATTTTGCCATCATAGAATTTTATAATTAATTTTCATTATAATAGTTTGTAAATAATTTTATATTGGCTAATTATTTATATAAGCGTTGTATTAAAATTGTATTTACATTACTGTGTAGATTAATTGGTGATTGAGTTGTATTTGGTTGCTTTGTTCTCAAGACTAGTGGGATTTAGCTTGGAATTAAGGTAAACGGGATTAATTTGTTTTTATGCTTGTTGTGGACTGTAAGATGTTTTCTAACCCTTACTTTCTTTATGGGAAAAAATTTAATTGTGATCTAGATGATTTTACATATTTTTGTATATGACCTTAATCAGTGAAGCATTGTATTTTTGAACTGAATAAGTGTTTTGTTATATATGAAATACTGTGACATCTGTGATGAATGATATGATTATGGTATTGGAACTGTATGGATGATGAATGTGCATTTATATTATTATGTGATATATTGTGGGGTTATTTTCGGGACGAACGAAGAGTGATGAATTATGGTGCCCCTCAACTTTTGCTGATCCTTGGCCCGGATTTAAGTTGGTGTGGGTGGACACCTCTTTACCTTGGCCTGATGCAGGTGGTATGGGAGGGGACAATGTTCTTGAAGTGACTAGCTAGCCGTTGGCCAGGTATACTAGCACTAATGGACTGTGCCATGTCCAGAAGCTATAAGGCGGAGCAGGTGGATTGGGGGTTAATTGCTTTTGGTAGATATTATGTTATTGAATTATTATTATACTGACAAACCTACTTCTCTGACTTGCATTCATATCCTGCACATGTTAGAAATTTTGATTTCGGTTGCTGTGACGTCATGTCTCATCCCGTTGTTATTTTTTTCAGATGATACCTCTAATTCTGATAGAGGCCAAGGGAAGCAGCCAGAGGCATAATCATTAAGCCTTGTAGGCTCTTTTTGATATTGGTATTGTATTGAATTTTATATTGCCATATGGGGCTCATTATTATGATGCATTGCATTTTGGGATGACCGGCAAGAACAATTGGGCACTGTGGTGATGGTTCATTATTCTGTACCAAGCAATTGGGAGTTTATGTGATAAATTATAGATGGATCGTGTGGCAAAGATCCAGAGTGATTTATTTAATAGAATCGCTTCCACATATTTCTATTGTTATTTAATTATTTTGGTTTAATTTATTATAGTATAGAAATGGTCTTTGCAGTAAGCATTTTTAGTATGCCATTTTCAAAGAAGACAATTTCTAGTGGCAATAAATTTTCCCTCACTCATGGGAAGCTCTCTTCCCACCACTTTTGGTGGATACCAATTTTCCAATGTTAAGAAATTCCTAGGCAGCCTTCCATTTTCTTCCTCCATGTTCAACGGTCCTTTTGCAAATGCCCCTCAGTCACCTTCCTTGTTCGCTTGCCAAACTCTAAGGCATATGTAACAAAGACAAAAAAGAAGAAACCTAAGATATTATAAGATCTTAATATTTCTAAAGATATTTTATTGTTAATGTTGAGCAATAGTTTTTTATTTTTAATTTGATTGTTATATTTTAGGAAGAATGACAGGAACATACCTATTAAATTTTCCAAACTCCATTTGCTATTATGAATAAATGAAAGAATTGATAGGTAGCTGTCAGCAAATAGGGTTTTAAGAATTCGCAGAAAAAAACAAAGATCCCCTCGTGTGCGCACACATATATAAAAGAATGATGCACTCTTATTGGAGCACCAAGCTGGCCACCGAAGCGCCAATAGCCTGCCGATATTGGGTAGTAGCTACTTGGCTGAAGGTTCAGTCACCGTCACCAGAGCTTCAGCGACCAATGGCTATTTTTAGGCATTACAACAGAATTTTTTATTTAAATTAAATGGGTGCCAAGGTGGTGGAGGTGTGATTTGATCCAACCCCACCTTAGTTCTTTGATAATATAATGTATGCAAATGACAACATTTGTAAAGGTACTGATAACTTCAATAACAATGTTTTCTACAACAACTCAATAGAGTTGTTAATTGATAACTCTCCAATTTTTAGTATATTTGATATATATTTTGGATATATTTAGAGAGTAATCAATATAATTTTAAAAGATTTTGAGTTTAAAATATAAAATCTCTCAAATGGTGCATTATCTTAGGGACTAATCATTTTAAAAGATTT
This sequence comes from Vachellia pachyceras, assembly GCA_025593235.1. Classification (NCBI taxonomy): domain Eukaryota; kingdom Viridiplantae; phylum Streptophyta; class Magnoliopsida; order Fabales; family Fabaceae; genus Vachellia; species Vachellia pachyceras. The sequence continues at coordinate 17,344 of JANTPZ010001097.1, read as the reverse complement.
TGAGTTTAAAATAGTAAATATATGCATTATCCTGGAGATTTCTTAAATTATAGCAGATAATAATGATTTAAAGATTGTATTAATATTTATTATTATTATTATTATTTTATATTTGGTTGCTTTTATTTTATTCTCTTGTTATATTTTTATGAAGCAATAAAGAGAGAGAATCTTGGCAAATCAAGAAAAAATGGAAGATTAAAAAAAGGTTCTTGGTGATTTTATGGCTATATTTGCATTTATATCATATATTGGAGAGATATTGGAGATCATCTACGTAGAATTTAGAGGACTAAAAGGCAAAAAGCTCTCTCTCTCTATATATATATATAAAGAGAGCACATTCCAAAGGGAGACACAAGACGCACAAGACGAGAGCGCAAGGCACATTCTGGAGAAAGAGAACGCAGCGCACATCACGCAAGTAGATTAAGGGTTTGTTTGAAAACTAGGTTTGAAATCTAGGTTTCACAGATTCCGAAGTAAAATCTAGGTTTTGAAAAGTGATTTAGGGCTTGTTTGGAAGCCCAGTTTAGAAACCTAGGTTTTCTCTTTCATACTCTCTTTTTACTACTTTTCTCTATTTTCTCTTTCTTACTTTTTCTCTCTTTCTCTTTCTTACTTTCCTCTTTCCTACCCACTCTTTCTTACTTTTTTGCCTCGGAATTCGTAAAAGCTATAATTTCTCAAATATAAATCACTTTTCAAAACCTAGGTTTTACCTCGGAATCTGTGAAACCTAGGTTTCAAACCTGGTTTCTAAACAAGCCCTTATATTTGGGAAGTTATAGCTTTTACGGATTCCGAGGCAAAAAAGTAAGAAAGAGTTGGTAGGAAAGAGGAAAGTAAGAAAGAAAAAGAGAGAAAAATTAAGAAAGAGAAAAGAAAAAAAAGTAGTAAAAAGAGAGTATGAAAGAGAAAACCTAGGTTTCAAACCTAGGTTTTGAAACCTAAGTTTCCAAACTGGCTTCCAAACAAGGCCTAAGAGGAGAGACGTACATTCAATCGCACAACTGGATCTGGAGAGAAGCCGCACGCAGTGGGATCATTGATTGTGTCTCTTCCTCTATTTTCTTGTTTTCTTTTTATGTTTCTCTTTAATCTTATTTTATTATTATGGGTTTAATCAGAACCATGTGTGACTTATCTTCTTTAAATCTAGAGTAGCTATGAACTGATTTAAGGATTTAAGCATGTTTGAACCATTTATTTATATTTAATTTTAATTGTGTTTATTCAGTTTAAATCTTATTATCTCTGCTTAATGACTGATCAACATTAAGTATGAATATGAGGAATTTAGATTAACCTCGGAAGGGGATCTTAATTGGACATTTAAAATGAGTAATTTGAGATTAGAATTTATTCTAATTTACCTTTAGGATAGGAATATATCTACGGGACTCATATAATCATATTAGAGTGTGATCGTTCGAGTTAATGCCTTTTAAATAAGCTATTTAGGAATAATAGTTTTATTTAAGAGAGGGATGTTAATGATCGGAAGACACTGCATCTATTTATACTCTAGATTAACAAGTTAAATTTAAAATATTTATTTGAGTAATTACATGCTCTAAAACTCAAAGAAAAGATTAGCCGCTCTAGGTCGCTTGTGTCAATTATTATCTTCTACTGCATTAAAATTAATATCTTAATTTATTTGAATTTATATTTCCATTATTCGTATTTAAGTTGCTCAACTTAAACAAATTTAAATTATAGTGCCTATTTATCCATTAGATTGAGTCTCTGTGGGATCAACCTTGATTTACCATATAGTATTTTCGTGACCCCTACACTTACGGTGCATAGTTAAATTTTGGTAGTATCAAGTTTTTGGCGCTGTTGCTAGGGACTCAAGGCAACTGATGATTAGAATTAGAAATCTTTTAATAGTTTTAGTTTGAGAATTTTATTATTATTTAATTTGTCTATTTTTATTTTTATTTTGTTTATTTTATTTTAGATTTTTGATTCACGTTATTTTTGTTTTTTAATTTTTTTGTTCTATTTATTTTTTTCTCTTTTATTTTTAAATTTTTATTTATTATTATTTTTATTTTCTTTTATTTTTTACATATTCTTTGAAGCTTTTGTTTTTCAAATACCTTGGTATTTGATGCCCCGTAAATCCTAAGTTATAGAGACACCATGTAGAACAAGAAACCTTGAAGAAATACTAAAGGTGACATTACCTACTAATCAAGAGGAACCTACAAACCATGAGGAGCAAGTTGCAATAAACAATAACGCAAAGATTGTTCAAGATGAAAATGATCAGTTAGGTGCCATTGACTTATTGGGGAGGCAGTATCGAGTGTATCAATTTGGAATTCAAATGCCTGCTATTCAAGCAAACAATTTCGAAATCAAGCAAACAATGCTTAAGATGCTTGAACTAAATGGTCAATTCGCGGGACTAATGCTGACGATCCAAATAGACATCTGGTGCAGTTTCTTGATGTTTATGACTCATTCAAGCAAAACGGAGTACATAATGACGTTATACGTCTCCTTCTCTTCCCTTATTTTCTACAAGGGAGAGCCAAAGAATGGCTTAATAACTTAGAAGAAGGAAGTGTATCTTCTTGGGATCAACTGGAAGAGAAGTTTAGATCAAGATTTTTCCCGCATAATAAAATGATAGATGCAAGAGTGAAATAATCATATTTTGTCAAGAGAATTTACAGTATTTTTGGGGATTTTAGTGCTATTATTGGCTTTTATTGAGCTTAAATTGCATTAATTATGATTAATGATTATTATATGGAAATTTAAGCCAATTAAATGTATTTGTGGAAGAAATTGAGATCAAAGATAAATTTGAATTAATATATCTAACAATATAATCTTAGAAGATTCTGAATTCAAATTAGTAAATCTTAATTTTAAATTTGAATTAGGAAATATAAGATTTTGAGTTTAAAATTTAAATAAAGGACCATAATTAAATTCATTTATTTTATATTATTTCATTTATTATATTATATTATATTATTATTTTGCTTGAAGGAGGCGCTGGACGTGGCCACAACTTTAATCCCTAACAAATATATCCATCAACGCCACACATGAGATTTTATGCATTCCATTCATCACACAGGAGGTGGCAAACACAAGCACAATTCATTCCACCCTTATTCAAGTCGTGGGCCCACAATTCATTCAACCCTAACCCATTATTCATTCATCTATTAGACCCACACCCCACAATCATCAATTCCAGAACATGCCGCTGGAGAAAGAATTCCGCGCACTCACAAGCGGCGAGCGCACACGAAGGAAATTCCATTGGGAGAAGCCGCCGCGGACACACAATCATCGTTCCTTTCTCCACCAGCAACCACTTCCTATGGCAGCAGCATTTGGATGTATGAGATTCTTGATAGCAAGGCTTGGCTAGGTCTTTAATTCTCTGATTCAACAATGACAGGGGCTTGATTCTTCAAAGGGGAGTTTTTAATTACTTTAATTTCCTGTCCAATAATTGTTTAACAATTCATAGGTCTTAGGATAGTTTTTGTAATTATTGGAACAATTTCTATTGTTTGATAAGATTTATTTTGGAGATTATTGTGACGAATTATTGTTTAGCAACTGGTATTGGGCAGATTTAATTTTGATTTTATTTATAATATTCTGGTATGACGTTTACATTGATTTCAGAGTTAACATTTTGTGATTTTCTAAGGTAGCTTAGAATCTTGGATCAAATAATCTTTTGCTAACTTTAATTCTATTATTTGAACTTAAGAGTTACAATTAAGCAGTGGTTTATTATCCTTAATTCCTCTTTACTATTCTGGTGGTAGTTAGTAAATTGGAAGTTTGGAAAATATTTTGTAGCAATTCGAGGTGGCTCGGTTGATGGATTAAAGCTTAATTATAATTCTTTAATTCATTATTTTAACTCCCATATCTACTGAAGTGATGATTATACACGTTGTTGAGTTGGATGATTAATTATTATTATCGTTTATTTGTGTTTCATTTTCTATTTCTTTTATCAAAATTCATTTCAATTGTTTTCAAAAAAAATATTTTAATTTCAGTGTAAGTTACTCGCATTCAATTATTAAGAATTAATTTCATTTTTCGGCTCCTCAAAGTGAACACGACTCGGATTTGTACTATATTACATTAATTCGGTTAAATTATTTTTGATGCGGATATGAGGCAACTAACGATTCACTCATCAAATAGCTAATCTTACTAATTTCCAACAACAATTTGGTGAGCATCTATATGAGGTTTGGGAGATGTTTAAATTCCTAATAAGGCAAAGCCCATGTCGTAATCTAGAAAAGTGGATTTTACTTCAAATCTTCAGTACCCGATTGACTCTTGAATCTAAGTCTGAGATGAATGCTGTCACTAATGGAGGAATTACAAAGCAACCGGTGAATTATGTCTAGAGTTGTTTCGATGATTTGTCAGCTGATTTAATCCAAAACATTAATGAAGGCAAGCAAGTAAAATCAATTGAGAGTCACTGATGACTCATCTTCACAATAGTAGTTATACTCAATGCTATGAACAAGAGATTTGATAGCTTAGAAGTAAGAGTAGGTGGTGGACAAGTAGGAGTCAATGCATTATATGTTCCTTTTGAATATTGCGGTGATGGTCATACTAATGGCCAGTGTCTCATTTCTCCATAGTTAGAGCTTGTGAACTATGCTGGAAATTACTGTGATGACCAGAACAACTCCTATTCCGATAACTATAACCAAGGGTGGAGGAATCATCCTAATTTTTCTTGCAGTCAAAGTCAAGCTTTAAATCAAGCTTCAAGTTCAGGATCTAAACCAATAAATCTTCTAGGATTTGATGCTCAAATTAAGCAACCTCCAATTCAACAGGATCATCTTTAACACATTGTAAGAGGTTAGATAGGCTTGAAAATATGATAATGCAAGTTGCGCAAAATCAACAAAGATTTGGGGCACGGTAGGATTCCTCTATCAAGAATATGGAAATACAAGTTGGGTAAATAACATCAGATCTTAATAATTTGAAGACTAATGGTTTACTAAGTAACACTTTGATTAATCCTCGTAGAGATGGGAGAGAGGAATGTAAAGCGGTTACTCTTATAAATGAAAACGATGTACCTGAGATACAACCACATGTTAAGCAGCTCTCGAATTCTAAAATCCAAGAAACTGCTGTAGTAGTTGTGAAGAATGATGAAGATACTACACAAAAGGCTGAAGAGGAAGGTGAGCGACAAGAGAACAATGAATCCAAAAAGAGGAGTGAAGTAAAGAATAAGGAAGCAAATAGTGAAAATCTTCAATGGATGCCACGTTTACCCTTTCCTCAACGATTCTAGAAAAAGGCCTTTGATGAGCAGTATAAGAAGTTTTTTTTTGAGATTTTCAAACAGTTGCACATCAATATTCCTTTCATCAAGGCGCCAGAGCAAATGCCTAATTATGCAAAATTTTTGAAAGAGGTGACTAAGAAGAGGAAGTTTAGTGTCTAATCATTAACAACCGCACTAACCTTCATTTATAACCTCAGCAGCTATTCCTGGGACCTTATGGTAATTTTGTGAATCTTTGGGATATTTTGTTCATTAATTCTTCTATTTGGAACGTGATTGTAAATTTCCCTTAAAAAATTCCAATTGAATTTTGTAAATTGCTTGATCATACTCCATTTTATTTTGCAGATATAAATTCACTCCATACTACATATGATATTTTTTATTTTCATATTGAGTGTTTTTAAAATCCTCATATAATCTATTATCCCATAAGCATAAGCACTCTATCAAATATCTACATCTATGTTGATTTTTGTATTTATATTGAATGTTTATATGGGAAAATGACACGAAAAACCGTTAAATATGGAAAAACAAATCATGTTGTCCAATATACTTAATCTCACATCACTTCCGGTGGATCAATTATGAATATTAAAATTTGATAAAAACATAAGAATGCATCTGAGCTAAAAGGAAAAAGAAAATTTCCTATTTTTAATTGGTTATTTCATATACTCATGTAGCAATTTGCTAAAATCAAATTGCAATTCATTTTGGTAAGGGAAACCACATTCTTTTCAAGTTTATGAGTAGATATTTTCATATATGAAAATATCATTGCAATTTGTTAAAATCAAGTTGCAATTTTGTTTGGTAAGGGAGTCCCATCTTTTTCAAGTCACAGTTGGTAATTATTTTCATATGTGAAAAATCTCATATTATTAGGTGATTATTCTTTATACTTGAGTTGCAATTCGTTAAAATCAAATTTGAAATGCTGTTGGTATTTGGTTAGAAGATTTTCCTTTTTTTCGTTTAGCTCATGTGTATTCTTATCTTTTCATCAAATTTAAATATTTCTAATTGATCCATTGGGTTTGATATGAGATAAAACATATTGAGTATCTTGATTTGTTCTTTTGATATTTTAAACTTTTCTCTTGTCATTTTTTCTATTTTTATTTAGTTATTTAAATTAGAATTTTTTATTTATAATTATCGACGAGTCCAATAGAACCATTCAATATCTTCATTAATGTAATCTTCATGTACTATTTATTTATTACTTTCAATTGATGATATCTAGAGTGTTTTTCTTTTCTTTTCCCTTTACATTTGATTCTTTCTTTTTTGTAATATTTAATAATATAATATAATAGTATTTAGGATTTAAATATTCTAATATTATTTTGACTAAAGTAAATATTTAGTTATTTAAATTTATATCAAATTTTATTTTAAAGTCTTAAATTTAAAAAGTGCACTTTTAATAATTTAACGAAAATATTAATTCTGTTACTATTTTTTTAACCAAATAATGTTAAAATATAATTAAATATTGATTAATCAATTTATTTATTTTTATATTTTAAAATTTAATCATATTTTACCAGTATTTAATAGTAGAATCACCATTTAAATTTGTTGAGTTACCATTTTCTATTAGATGAAACTAACAATGTTAATAATAAAAGATTAAAATTACAATTTTTAAATTTAAATGATTGAATTAAAACTTGATATAAATTGAAGGATCTAACTTATAACTTGTACAATTATTTTATTAATTTAATCATATTACTTTTTTTTATACACATAAAAATTTTGCAAGTGCATATTAAACATATTTAAAAATCTTCTATCACATTCGTTTTCCCCCATCGTTCCTATCAAGTATCTAGATAGTTCCTCTGAGCATTCGCTTCTCTCCCAACACGCGCGAAGCGGAAGAATCGTCCGTAAACCCTAGCTGCCAACCGCCGCTTCTCCTCTCCTGGCAGGCTGCCGCCGTCACTCATTCGGCCTGGTTTCCCTCCGCTCCCAACTGTCACTCCATCGTTGATCTCAATCTCAAAAGCAAAAGCACTAGGTTGGTCTATTTTACTTTTGAGTTTTGAATACCTTCCTTTTGTTTTAATCACATGTGTCATTTCCCTTATTAATGATTTATGGCAATTTTTTCTGACTGTGCATCACAGGTTGTTTTGCATTTTTTACTTTTTAATTTTGAAGTACATTAGAACTTAATTTTGTCAAAAAAAGAATAGTGATAGAGTTAATGTATTGAAATGACTCTTTTTAAACTTCTTTTAAGTGACCAATGAGGGAAGCATTATTGGGTTGTTGAGGTGGAATCAAGATTTGCACTCAATGAATCATGATGTAGTACTTTGATGTTAAAGGCCATTTACATCCTATAAGATTTTGTTCCTTGTGGTAAATTAATCCAAGTTTTTTTTTCTTTAGAGCTTTCTTCTATTTCTTAATAGTCTCTTTAGTAATCTTTATTGTGTCAAAAGTAGTAGTGGAAGCACAAAATCTTGAATCAAGAACCTTATAAGACACAAATCTCTCAATAGGATTGTGAGCACATGAGCGGGGTTTTTTCTTAAGAGCAAGAGGAAGATTAGGATCAATAGATTTGCTTACTATTAGATGGATTAGCATTTGGGAGTTGAAGAATTGCCTCAAATTCTACTTCATTAGGTTCAAGTCTAGGACTTTGGTGAGGTGGACAAACGTTATTTATAAAGAGAAGATTGGTGTTGAAATGTGATGCATGTTACTATGAAAATTCTAAGATGTGATTCAAAGAACAATACCTAACTCACATTTAATTGATTAGATATGTCATAGTGAGATCAACGGTCGATAGAAATACTTTTGATTACAAGTGAACATGAGGGCTTTAGAATGTGCATTTCTCTCTCTCAGCTATCCCATTTTGTTGGGGGGTATGAACCCAATTAAATATGTGGATGATGCCATATTCTTGAATAATCATACTTAGACTTAACAAAAGTTAGTCCAGTTGATATGGAGTTAGCTCATAACCCACAATGTTATGGGTTCAAATCTTATTGTTAATATGAGGATGTTGTTGGTGGGTACGTTTGTAAGTGTTTTTTAAATTCAGAGACATGCCACCTTGGCTCTAGAAAGCCTCTAGGATTTAACTCGCAAACTTTTTACTTATGTGCCAAAAAAGAAACATATTCAGAGTGATTGAAGTATTCAACGTGTATTCAATGCCATTTTCAATTTGTAACACTTGAATGCTAGAACATAATTGATTCTTAGTCATAAGATAAATGTTGGGAAACACACATGAAACCTTAGACTTTTCCTTTAATAGATAAACCTTATAGAGACTGGTATGGACTGTATGGTCATCGATGAAAGCAATATTGGCAAATCGGGATGGTGACCAAAAGTTATCATGTATACTTGTAAAGGTTTGATGGGTATATATTGGGCTGTTGCAAAGGAAGATCAATGGTATTTCACAAGTTCACACACCTCAAAGAATTTCACTGATTTTTTGGATTGGACATAACAAAAAATCATAAAGTTTTGAGTTAGATGCAGAATGACGCACAGTAGGTGAGTGTGGATTACTCACTCGAGTGACTTCATAATAGTATATCCTCTTATACTCATTGAAATTACCATCCATTGCAGTGGATAATAGGTCTTGAAAAACAATACGGGATTGGTGATTCGCAAAACAATTTGATTGTATGGCCAATTGATTGATTGAAAGCATATTACAATTAGGTTTGGGCACATAAAGAATGGATTTTAACATTGTAGAATTTGAAATGCCAACAACCCAACATCCCCTATTTTAGAAGTCCACTACTAAGGAACCATACACAATTGTCACTTTAATATTACTAACACATAGGGTTTAAGTAGTAAACGACTGATGACAACTAATGATATTATCGAATGTTGCTAAGTCAACAATCCATACTCTTGTATTTCATGATGTCTTCAATGCTTGAAGAAAAGTACTGCTTTTTCCCTCCGATGCTAGAGATACAAGTCTGGTCACATTTGTCATGATGCTTAGGAGGAATCATATCGTGTTAGAACCTCATTTGAGGGTCAAACCTACAGAAGGATCCAAAAGGGGTGGCTACAAACAAAAGGGCGACATACACTTTATAAGATGCTTTGTTGACTTAGTTCTTTCCCACTATTTTGGAGATAAGGGTCATTTTCTAGAGTCAGCTAGAGGTGGTAGTGTTGTCTTTTGTAGGAGGCACTTTTTGGGCTACATATGCTGAGGCTCCTTGCAAGGCCTGACATGGCATATTTTGAGTGAATTAAGGTTAGGAGGGTACTGGTTTCATCAAGCCAGATCCTAGGTGAGACTGTGAGAGTTGTTTCTTAGATTGTAACTTCTCCTTTCACTAGAAAACCTTGAGTATTAATATAAGTATACTGGCTGTTTTCTTATCAATTGTGTTGAGTTGGGTCATAACAATTGGTATTAGAGCGGTTAGATCTTAGGGTAGAATGGAAGAAAGAGACTTGAGCAAGCTTAGCTTTAGAGAATTGAGGCAGATGTTGGAAGCAATTAGATTTAGCCAGAATGGAGGTATCTGAAGAGACAGCTGAATGGAGGCATATTTGAGAAAAGCAAAGGAAGAGAAGATGCTTTTGGAAGTAGGAAAACTAGTATCAAAAATGGAAAATTATGCTATCGTAATTGGTGGGAAAGAAGAGGATTTGGAGTCTATAGATCTAGATGCAGAAAAAGAAACTGAAAAAGTAAAAGACGATGAGATAGCTAAAGACAAAAGAATGAAAGCAGAGTTAAGAAGGGAGAAATAGAAAGAGCTTTCTGATTTTAAGTGGGCTCCTTTGTTCAAGCATGTTGAAGCATTGATAAGGCTTTAGGTCGAAATACTTGTTAATATCCTATTTGTGTGCTTTGTTTTAGTTGAAGTTATATGTTGGCTTAGTAAGCAATTTTCGCCTGTGTTTAGGGTTGAGCAATGGGTGGGACCGGCTGGCTAGATGGTCAACCTATAGTCCGTCCGTTTATTTTGTAATGGGTTCGGGCTAGCTCATAATTTGGTACAAACCTGTTTAAGCCCAGAATAAATGAGTCGGGCAAAACTTGATAAGATTTGGGCAGATTACGGGCTAGCCCATTTATTTTTTTATTTTTTAAAAACCACAGCTGGAATTGAACCATGGAGGGAAAGATGAGCAGGAGAATAAGAAAAAAGATAAGTACAAGTTCATTGAGCCTTCAGTGTCATGTAGGAAAAGATAAGAACAAATGGTGAGAAAAAAACTTAAGCATGGAACTGGTGAGCAAAAATCCTAAGCGAAAAACAATAAGAGGAAAACTGAAATAAATTTGGGAGACATACAAATCGAAATCAGAATCGGGGAAAAAAGATGCAGATATGAAAGAGATAATGTGGGAAGACATGGATGAAGGAGCCATTGATAGAGATGGATAAAGACATGGCTGACGGCCTTCTTGTACCTAACCCGTGACAATGTGAAGGAAGGTGATCTAAAACGTGGAAGGGGAAGGATAGAACGGAGAGAGAAAGAGGAGGATGGGGAGGAAGCAATCTCAACAGTGGCAACGGTGGAGGGACTAGGTAGGACACTGGTTTAAGCTTGAGGTGAAAAAAGAAGATTAGTGAGTAGAGTTTTTTTTTTTTTTTTTCAATTTATAATTGTATATAAAGGTTGATTAAAAAAATATGTTCTCAAGATTAGTGGAAGGTGGGAATCAAAGGGTGTAATTATTGGTACTAGGTGTATGCATTTGCCACGAAACAAATTTATATCTTAATTGAAACACTACAAATATATAAAAATATTCATAAAATGTATATAAATATATATGGGCGAGCACAGGCAGCTTGATGGTGTGCTTGTAGCCTGCCCGTTAATTCATTAACCCGTCCTGTTTAAGCCCACCTGTGACTGGTCTTTTTTGGGTGGGCTTAAACGGGTAATTTGTCTCCGGGCCTCGGCGGGTCCACCAGGTTGTCGGTTGCTTGCTCATCCCTACTCATGTTGGACAAAATGGTTGAAGGTGAAAGTGGTGAAGGAATTTGGACATCGCAAGTTGTGGGTCTCACTTTACTTTGTAACCAATTTTAAATGTGATGTAGAATCAAAATGTGAACACTGGTAGGCTCTCTTGGGGGCTTGTTTGCATCATCTTCCTGAAACCTAGGTTTGGTTTCAAAATTTAGGTTTTACCCCAAAACCTAGGTTTTGTCCAAGTATAAAATTTTCAGAAAAGCTATTTTGCTTACAAAACCTCGCTTTGAAACCTAGGTTTTCTCTTTCTCTTTTCTTTTTCTTATTTTTTCTCATGGTAGTCGGAATTGTGCGATTCGCGATTTGAATCGCACGATTCGATGCAAAAAAGCAGGGGAAAGATACGAATCGTATGATGAATCTTTCCCCTCCTTGAATCGCTAGCTGTGACGCACGATACAGCCTTGCATCGCAGGAATCGCACAACCCCGACGATTCCTGCATTCAAGGAGAAGCAGTGGGCACACAGATCTGGCTTGGATCTGTGGCCACCCAATCTAGTAACAAATTTTCCTTTTTTTCCCCATCCGATCCTCATGGAGATAGATTGCCGCAAGATTATTAAAAGATATTCTAGATAGATATTCTTACCTTTAAATCATACCCATAATCCAATACCCATTCAAGGTTGAAATTAGAGGTCGAAACTCCAAGCAGCAGCCTAAGAAGCATAACGCAATACCTGTCGGCGATCGAAACTCAAAACTGCAAGCTTCACATTCATATAAGCCGCATGCACCCTCTTTTTCCAAAGCTTTCCAAAAGACATTTCTCGGCATGCGGTCATAAGCTTTTTTTTGGATCAATGAAAGGCCATATGCAAGTCTCTTTCTTTGCTTCAATACTTATACGTTGGGAAATATTTTCAATTAAAAAACAAGATATTCACTTTGGCATACTGCTTGCCACTTATCAAATTTCCTTCTTTTCTCACTTAGTGACATGGTGCCTGAAATTATTCGGCTATGTATTAATAAGCTGTGTTATTGGTGGTAGGTTTCCTGTTCAACATCAATCTATGCCTGAAGTTGTTTGGCCCTGTATTAAAAGGATGTGTTATTGGTGGTAGCTCCTCTTTGTGGACTTCTTGGTTCATCATTTCACTCAATTGTATGTGTGATTGACTTGGGTGACAGGGATAATGAAGGGGCCTACAGAAATTATTGATTTATCTAGTGATGATGAATGCGGTGTTGTTTTAAAAGCTGTTAAGCTGGAGTCAGATTTTGCAAAGCATGCAGAACGACAAGATGAGTCCAACAACGTCCAACATGCCACTCGTATTTGTTTTGCTAAACAAGATTCTGAAGAGAATGCGAACTCTAGTGATCCAACGCGAAGTACTGGTCACAGTGGCTCCAGTGTGTTGGAGCAAGGGCTGTCACCAGTCGATAACTTAGGCCTGTCTTATACATCACCAATTGCTGCAGCACCCATTTGTAGGCAGTTTTGGAATGCTGGGAATTACGATGATGGGCTTGGCTCTAAAATCCCAGTTCAAAGTAATCTGATAGCACTGATCACGTTTTAGTACTTTACTCATTGAGGAATGTGCATGCATTATGCAATGTTTTTCAGTAATTTTCACTTCACTTTCATGTGGATTATAGCTTTCGGATATCGCATGCTTCATGCCAAGTTTGTAAGTATTGATTGTTTTTCAATCTGGATTCATTATTGTGGAATGAATTTTCTTGGAATTGCAGATGCAAACAACTATCTACATGTTCACCCTCTGTTCCTTCATTCAAATGCAACTTCACATAAATGGGCATTTGGGGGTATGTTATATTTTTTATATAAACTTGTTTAGTTTAATCATACTTTGGTCCCTGAAGGACAAATGGATTGGTTTTTGTTCCTTGGTTTTTTTAAATTGGTCGGAAATCACTTATGATTCATAACTGTCAAGTTGCTGATGGAAATTTACTTTCATATATCAACAAGTTGTTGGATGTCACATCAGCAACTAATTGCCTTGTTTACCCTTGACATTAATGTTTGTGGAGGGCCCTATTGAAAAATAGTCTTTTTTAAAGACCAGAATGAATTGATTGATTTTTCAGGCATTGAATTGATAAAATGTGTATTTTTAAGGACTCGGTCTAATTTAACCATCTTATTTTCCTCTTTACAGTTCTCTTAACAGGCTTATTTCGTTTACAATTCTCTTATTAGCCCACCTTTGTGACCTGTTTTTTTAACTACGTTTTTCCTTGTTCTTGTCTACAGCCATAGCTGAGCTTCTTGATAACGCATTTGATGAGGTGATTTTTGTTTATATCTGAATCACTTGCTATTCTTATTTGCCTTCAGCCATATACTGAGTTGGCCATTAGAGTGAAAAATATTGCATTTTGAGGTCCCCGCAAATCATTTATTGATTTTGTTGTCTTGAGTTTCTAGTCCCCCCTGCCAGCTGTCCCCACGGAAAACAAATTACTGTCCATTATTTTCTGGAAGATGTGTTTTATTACTCCTGCCTATGTCTAGACGCATTAATAATATATTATTGTGAGTTATTTTAGGAAATCATATGCATACTAATGCAAGCACACTTTAAGGGATTATTGGAGTTTACATATTGATTGTAATTATTATATTGTAGAAGTGTTTATCATATTGTATTTTTTAAAAGGTTGTTGCATTGTTTAATGGAAAAGCTTACTGTCTTTTGCCATTATCTTGTTACAGCGTTAGTGTTGTGTGTTTTCCATGTTTGGTGCTTCCATTTGAACTTTTCATTTTATTTTTGTTCTCATGTTTTATTGCGTTGCTGACTTTTGTTCTTAGAATAGATCCAAAATGGGGCTACTTTTGTCATTGTAGATAAAACATCAAATCCAAAGGATGGAAGTCCTGCATTGTTAATTCAAGGTACAGTGGAGTTCGTAGATTATCTAGTTTTGAATTCCAAGTCCTGATTTTGATAGGGAAACATCCTTAAAATTGGATATGGTGGTTTGGGTATATATATTGTGTTTATATACTGATTCTTAATTGGCAGATGATGGTGGCGGCATGGATCCAGAAGCTATGCATTGTTGCATGAGCTTTGGATTTTCAGATAAGAAGTCAAAATTTGCAATTGGGAAGTGTATGTATGCTGACATTCTTTCTGTGAATATTGTAGTTTGCATGTCATATTTATTTGTCAATTCTGGCCTTCCAGATGGAAATGGATTCAAAACCAGTAGCATGAGACTTGGTGCAGATGTCATTGTCTTCAGCCGTCACCAGGATAAGGGGTAAGAGTTTATAATTGAACAATTCATATGATTTTCTGATATATACACGTTATAAACTCACTGTTTGATCTTGATCAGGGTTTTGACTCAAAGCATTGGACTTCTGTCTTATACATTTTTGATGCGAACAAGGCTTGACAGAATAGTAGTACCTATGGTGCGTGGTATTTCTCAAGTTCTGTACTTTATGTTGTGGTTTTGGAAGTACATTGACAAGAATACTCTTTCTGCTTTCATGTTGATTTGCAACTTGAATGTAGAATTTTAACTGGTATGATCGGACTTTGTTGATGATATGTGTAAAATTATTTGGCTAAGGTGTAACTGCTTTAGGATTGCTTGAGTTGACAATTTTCACATTTTTCTTCTTTTGAGTGACGGTTAACTCGAATGGTTTGTTTTGGGCATTTTTTAGTTGTCCTAATTTATTGGTTTTCCTGTGCGTCAATCATTTTGATTGTTTGAATCATTCTGTTGGGCAATTGTAACATAACTACTGCAGTCACGCTAGCCCAAGAATGTGAAGCGCAAGTATATATTAAAAGTCACAAAAAATGCAGATGGAAACTCCAAACTCATAAGGTGTGGACAAGGGAATCTTGTTGGAAAAACTATTTGAAACGTGCAATCTTTGTTGTTGTCTTATATTATAAATAATAGAAGGTACATGCATTTGTTTTTTTACATGTCTGTGCACATCTATAGAGCGAGCAAGATTGGATAGGGTAATTTTGGAGGAACTGGAAGATGAAATGATAACTTGCAAGACGCTTATTGTACATTCCAACATTTGTGCTCTGTTCCCTTGGATGACTCTTTGTCAAATGATTTTTTCTCCATCTACACTGTGACTGTTCATGTCAATTTCAGGTTAGCTATGAGTTTAATATGTCAACCAATACGCTGGATATGTTAAAAGGCAGAGAACATTTTATGTCCAATTTATCCATGCTGTTAAAGTGGTCTCCGTATTCATCAGAAGCAGAACTTCTGAAACAAGTAATTTCTGAAGCTTTACTTCATTCCATAATACTTTTTGAGATAATTTTGAATAGTTTCCGTTGTTCAGTCTTTCTTATATGTTCTACTGGTCTTTTTCCTGTTCCAAATAATGCATAATTGTAGCTTAGAAATATAATGTATGTTCTTGAGTTTTATTTTTGTTATCTATGTTAAACTAGAGTGGCATATGTGCATTGTATGGATCCTCATGTCATGGCTTGTGAGTACCGTGACTTTCTTTAAATATATGGATATTCTGAAGCTTCAATATTGCATTTCTTGATTGATCGGCTGCAGCTCATGTCTTTTATAGAGTGGTAATGTGGTTCAATAAACAAGGATGCTGGAGAGTGTTCTATGACATGCACCGTCTCTTGTTCCTATTCCTATTGCTTTGAGTGCTTTTGCGCTTTGTATAATATTGCGCTTTTTAACTCCTTATTAGATTGTTTATTTGACTAGAAATAGAAATATTAGTGGCTGTGGTCACAAAAATGCATGTTCATCCTGTAGAGCCTAGAGGACTTTCTAAGCCCAAGCAGCACCAGATTGATTTCTTAATTGAAATCAATGATAGCCATGGTTTGATTCTGCAATGTTGCAGCTTTTTAATAGGCAAGTTGACTTTAGTCCAATGCTACAACTAGAGCCCTTTTTAACAGCTTGCCATTTCCATGGCTCACTTTGGTCTGCATTTATGATTTTTGTTTGGCAGTTAGGATCCAATGAGATAGCGATCCAGCGAAGAAGGGCTCTAGTTGTAGCTTCAAGTATGTTGTATTAGTGCAGGTTGTACATTCTTAGTGTCTGCAAAGACTGCTATGAGATTAATTAAGTAATTTATAAATTCCATTTTCAACTTTCTATTTAATTACACATGGAATATTTATCATAATGAATGTTTATATTTTATTATTAATTTATAACTCTTGTTATTCTTTGGTGAGGTGGTTGTAACTCTTTTACTAGTCAAAGATGAAGTTATTTTAAAGGAAAATTTATGTTACATGATGGCTCTATTGTGGTATGCCATTCTGTTTAAATCTTGCTGATTATATTACTTAAACTGATTCAATGTCTAATTCAAAAAACGAAAGAAAATAGCTTATGATGAAACTAAGGCTTGTTTGGTATAGGGATGGAAAAGGAATTTATCACAAATGTATTTTATCATATTTTTGTATAATGTTTTGTGCCCTTGTCATCAGAATTTAACAATGTTGGTCTTTTTGTATTACTTTTTGAAATTAGAGGCTGCTGATCATTTCTGTTCACAAAATCACTTCTATTTAATTTTTCTTTTCATTCTATTCCATTTGTTGCTCTGAATGACCTGTCACTGCATTCTGATTAAAATGGAACAGTGTACAAGGTCAACCCATTTGACCTCGTGTGAATTATCTTCTTATTTGAATAATTTGAGCATTGGCCTAAATTTATCTTGTGAAGTAATTAGTGTAACATGTAAATTTTTTATAATGTTCAATGCTGTTTTGGTAGATTAAGAACACTATCGTTTTAGGATTGAGATTCACTCCAACTACTACACATTCTCTGGCAGTTTGAAGATATTGGACCTCATGGTACTAAAGTCATAATTTACAATTTATGGTTCAATGACGATGGCAATCTGAAGCTAGATTTTGATAAGGATCCTGAGGTGGGGTTTTGGTTTGTTGGTTTTCCTGTTTTTACCTTGTCCCAGTTTATATGGTTTTCCTTTCATTTTTGT